>JASANC010004853.1:0-163044 GCA_030248135.1 Theristus sp. LFF4_11
AACGATATGGACCAGGCGACTAGAGTGCTCAGTGTGACAGCAGCGGGGCGATGTTGTTGCGTGAACAGTTCTGAGGTGATCAGCCATGGGATCGGCGAGCCGACACCGTAGATGCACATGTAGGCCACCAGCGAGGCAACGCCCACGTAGGAGGCCCACTGAGAAATGGGTGAAAAGGGCAAGAAAATGCCCGCACTATGAGACCCCCATACAGCTGTTTTTGACCATGATGAGGCCCATTGAATATGGGTAAAAAAGGCCAGAAAATGCCCGCACTATGAGACTCCCATACGGCTGTTTTTGACCATGATGAGACCATTGAAAATGGGTAAAAAGAGCTAACATTTCAGACACTTTGTCACGTCTCATGTACGGCTGTTTTTACCCCGAAATCGGTGGTTATGGACTCAAAATTAGGCCAACATAAATTTGAAGGAACAGAACCGAGCTGTGTTGCTGCTACAGATCAGTTTCGAAAGTTAAAATCTAAATTTTACCCAAAAAAGTGCAAAACAGCCCGCTGTTCGCACAGCCAAAATGATATAAGCTTCACCAAGTTTCACCCAACCAAACAAATTCAAATTCACCCAAAAACACCACTGCAAAAGCGCGCACACCTGTTGTGCGAAGGTGTCGCGCACGAAAATCGCCGCACTGAGCGCACAGAGGCAGACGGCACAACCGCAGAGTTGCGTCAACGAGACGAATCGGCGACCGCGGCGTTCGATCAAGTAGGGCGACGGGAGGACGCAGACGAAATAGGCGATGCCGATCGCCAGGGTGCAGTAGCGTGCAGCCACAGGAGACAGGCCGGCCTCGATGAACATGTCGGTCGAGTAGGCGAACACTGCTGCGCAGCCTGCACGATGAATTTAGTTGTTGCACTTTTAACACCGATTGCACCCAAGAGTGGGGGGGGGGTCTAGCGGGCCATGGAATCTGATTCCAACCAAGGGTAGGGGGTTGTACAACTCAAGAAGGCGCATTTTTGCCGCAACAATCACACCCTCATTCCACCTGTACCAACCACACCGCAGCACTTTTAGGGCTTAGAAGTCTGAAAACCCTCGATTTTTAATTCAGATACCTCCTTGTAATTATGGTTGAGCTGCGTTTCACATTGTGCGCTTTTGTTTTATGTCACTTCACACTTCGATGAAGCAAGAAAAACACCAGCACTCCGTCACTTGAAATAAGTTACATAGAGCAGCGTTCATTATGATTCATGATGGAAGCATGCGGCAAGGCTTTTATGGGAACATGCATAGGATTTCAGCAAAAATCGAGAACGTTTTGAGAACCTCGTTCTGAACTTGGACAAATTTTGCCTTCAGATATTCGAATCTGCCAATGACTGATTGGCTTATGTTCATTTTCAATCACCGTTGTGCTGCAGTCACACAAGTTGGCGCACAACATCATACCAGCAACAACATTACCAGTGAACTGCTGTGCGATCATGATCACAAAAGACAACTTCAATGGACGACGCAACGGTCGACATTGCAGCAACTGGCAAACGCTCGTTGGCTCCGGCGACAGATGCGCCTGTAAAAAAACGACAATTTGAATATTGAACCTTTGTTGAAACGTCAGAAAAAACTTTCATAGCGTGGAGTTTTACTGTTACACACTCCAACAAAAAACCCGAGAACCGAGTTGCATGGTTGTGGGCTACTAAACAGCTTTGCATATGCGCATCCGAAACAAGTTTCAAAGAGCTGTTCAGTTTTTCTTTTTCGTTCAGTCAATGCACCACGCTGAAAAAATGCCAAAATTTGCATGGTGCTTGGCGTGTCTGCAATGTTTTTTTGCAATTTTAAAACGAATTTGTGCACGGCATGAATGTTGGAATGAATTTCGGCGTTTTTTTCAGGCGTGAGACACTGCAAAAACAAAAACAAAAACAAAATAAGACAGGCACACAAAACATAACACGCACATTCTCCTTGATGTACTCCCGCCGCAGCGAGTCCATGAACGCCGTGTGCCGCTCAGCGCCCAACAGTCGTGCCGCAGCGCCCGACGCCGCCACCCGGTCGTGTTTCGTCAGCAGCAGATAACGCGGGCTCTCCGGTAGAAACGGCAACACAATGCACATGGCCAACGCTGGCACAGCTGTACCGGGCGGCCCGAGAGTCATTATTAGACAGTTTCAATGCCATGTTTGAATTCAAGTTTCAATTCCAAAACGCCACGTTTCGCATTCTTCCCATCCTTCTCAACAAATTTGTTCAGTGACAGCGCCGCAACCAGGCAAGGCGATATGAGAACATTCACTGTGAAAAGAATCTGGCTTTTAATCGGCGCTAAAGAAACGCCAACTGAAGTTCCATCCATCCATCCATTTTATTTCGCTAAAAAGCAGGAAACTCCGATAAAACTGCATGATAGTTCGAACACCCAAGCGTAACGAGCCAAACTGTCACAAATGTGATGAACACAATCCACCTGGAAATGCGAGCGCAGCGGGCCAAGCGAGTGAGCCGCCCAGGATTTGCGGGAGACCGACGAAGAGAGAGAACCATTCGCTGAAGGCACACGCGATTTGATGCGCCGTCCCAGTGGCGCCTCTGAACTCGGTCGCGCTGATCTCCATCAGGTACATCGGCACCAGACCTGTGCGCAAGAAAGAGTTTTCTGCTCAAAATAAGATTTCAAAGTTTTCAGTTTTTTTGGTTGCGCGAGAAAGCTGTTGGTGCGTTTGACTGTGCCGCCTTTAATCAAGCCTTGATCACCATACAATGCTGTTATTTGCTGTATACTGGACCTTGGGTGTGCCCGGGCGTGTGGGGTGAATGAAAGGCCACCACTGTAAGCCTACGAATTGCGATAATTCGGTTCCGACTCTCGATACGGTCTCTTGCCGTTTCACACGATCATGATCGTTAACAAGAATTTTATTAGAAAGTAAATGGAAAAGTGATGAAAAATCTCTTCAGATTCGTTGTTCACAATCAAAATACAGTACACGCATATACGATCGTGTCAAGACCTCATACAATAAGATACCGTAATCTATATGCGTCCACGGTAATAACAGTGTTCCACCTGAAGCGACGCCCATGCAGAGACCGTAGCCGATGCGGCCAACGATCAACAACTCCGGCGAACGGAATGGTTTCGCGAGAATCTCGAGCAATCCGGACAGCACGTTCAGGACGCCATTCGCGATCAGTCCGTTGCGCCGGCCGAGACGCGCCGTGAGACTGTGCATCAGGAGGCAGCCGACAGCGGCGCCGACGCTCATCGACGCTGGATTATTATATCCACGGATTTTTGGCGATTTTTGCAGTCTGTCGCTAATATATGCAACTAGCTGATTGATTGGCCAGAGCAATTCTCAGCATTGATTGGTTAGTCATGAGCAATTCTCAGCGCTGATTGGTTGGTCATGAGCAATTAATTCTCAGCGCTGATTGGTTTAGTCATTACGTCATGTTGCATATATTTTACAGATGGACTGTAAAGGAATCTCGGAATCTGATGTAATGAATTTTTGTGGGATGATGTAAATCTGGACGTCAACAGAAGTGTGCAGCCCGGGCCTTGTCGTACTGACGAGCCTGGGGGCCCGCGGTATACGCTTACCAGGCGAAACCGCTAGAAACAGTGCTTGCACGTTGTTATCATAGAATGGTTGGTTGTGTGTAATGGTTGGTGTAACGTGTGTAAAAAAAGAAATCCCCATCCTGTCATGTTGTGTCCGCTGCAGCTTACCAGACGTGAACGACCACAGCACCGTCAATGAGGCCGCACCAAGGCCATGACCGTTGTTTCGCGACGCGATTGACTCGTTTATCCAACGTTCAAGCACCTGTTGCGACGGATTGATGACGCCGAAACTGTAGAACTGAAACGAGGCGCCCAGCGCAACCGTACTGACGGTCAGGAAATAAATCGTGGTGGGCATTTTTGCAATGGTATTACATTTGTAGTTGTACTTTTGGTTGGTTGCAGACGTCTGAATTATTCTGAAAACGACCACTCAGTACTGTGAGCAATCAACTACAAAACAGCCAATAACAAAATCCTCAATAATCGAACAAGGGGTTTTAAAAATTTCAACCGCAAGCTCTGATGAACCCAGACCCTGTTCAGTGTTGACTGGTTTGTTGAAACGTTTTTTATCTAGCTGATTTTACCATAGTGAGTCTGGACAATCAACGTGCTGGAATTGAAATTCCTGCGACGCAGGAATTGTGTCGTTTTGTTGAATGACCCGCGCTAAAACTCAAACCCAAGATCGAAAAAAACGCAGCTTTCGCAGACGCGACGTGGTTCCCACGCGATAACTTTTTGCAGTTCCTTTTCTAGTGCCAATAAGGCACGTGAATTTCAATGGGAAGTCATGTGAAGGTGAAGCGAAACCATCAGCAACGTGCTTCTTTGAGCTGATTGGATGCGTTATGACGATTATAACCAATCAGTAAGCCTTGAGAGGTCGGTTTAAATTGGCTACATTGCAGCAATGTTACCACCAGGTGGAGCGACTGCATGTGACCGTCCCTAAAATTACCAGTTTCAAGACAACTTTGTTACCAAAAATTAACTTTCAAATTCACAGGGTAGTTTTTTTTTGAAAATCAGGGACACAAAAATAAAATGTGCTGAGAACGTTTCAGTGAATCACTAAAAAAATCACAAAATCTTTTTTGCCAACCAATGTTGTGCCAATTATTGCGCTTATCAATCTCTTTTTTTCAGTACAAAATCACTTTTACTATCTGTTCAGACTCCAGTTTTAGTTTTCTGTTGCTTTTATCTGTGTGACCGCAACCATATGTTTACACCACTGGTCACTATTTACAATATTCTGTCTGTAATGTTTGCTCATTTTGCTTCCCTTTTTACGTTTCTTGTCTCGAAAAGCGGAAGAAAAACTTATGTTAAAGTATAAGGAATGTGTGTAATGCAACGTAAGATCCTGCGCTGCTTTTTATCAATGACCAGCTGATTCCCTACATTTAAAATTCGCTTAAATTCAGTGGCCATTCAACGCGTTTCAGTTTAAAATTTCAAGCATGTTCACGTTGTGGCGTTCTGAATGTCTGAGAAGTTCTGCAACCACCAGCATTTGATAAAACTGTGCTTTGTTGCACCAAAATTCTAATAAATCACCATATTAGACATCAACAATCAATATACCACAGCATGTGAATCGTAAACAAGCAAATAAATTAATCAATCAAGTAAAACAGTGACGGCACTACAAAAGAGCACCAGTTCACGTGGCTAATCGCACAAGGAAAACAACTGCATAACAATTAACAGATAGCTTTGGCTCTGCACAATGCAGATCCAGAACTCAACAGTAGCCAACAATTCAAAAAACATTTTTTAAATTGGAGGCACGAGAGCCGACTGGCTTCATCGTTTCAGTTCGACCAATCAGCGCACCCAAATTTAAAAAAAACCAACCAATCAGCGAGTCTCAATTCGTAGGCGAAGATGTTGTTCAACACCATTTACCGACATGTTTCACATCTCCACAAGAGTGTCTAACGTCCTAGTCTGAAGGCGCTGCTATATCGCATGTGTGCCTGCGCGTTTTTGGACTGTGCAATACTACTTTGTTATAACCGAGTGCACTGTCTAAGACCAAGACTTCAACAGACCACACACATCTTCAGACTACAGTATGTTTGTGTAAACCTGTCACTTTTTTTCGCAAAATACTCGTGAGAACACAAAGCAACGCGATCTGAGTTGCAAGAAAACGTGTTTAGCCGCCAAACGGGGCTGTTTGATTTCAACCAAACCCCACACACTGTCGTTCTTTATACTCTAATACAACGTTTCGCAAAAAGTGACACGTTTCAAGCGACCTTCGTCACACAACATGATCGATCGCGGCCACATCGCTGCCGTGGCACTTATTCACGTGGTCGCGTCTGGCCTCGCGTCCAGAGTACGCCTTCGAGCAAGCCGCAAACGGACAGACGAACGGCCGCCGGCCCTGGTGTGCGTTCACGTGCGCGTCCAGTTTCGTGCGCGTGTTGAACTGGCGGCTGCAGTTCGGCTGCGGACACGCGAGCAGCTTGCGCGTGCGTGGCTGCACAGTTGGAAAAGCAATGCTGGTGAACTTTCTGGCATCATTGCGCACAATATTCTCGGCACATGGCACAAAACCTGCGAACTCAGAATGTCACCAGAGTGGTCTGGCTGGTAGCGCGTTCGACTGTTGTCTGTGCGTACGGGGGATCGCGCCCCGTCGAGGGGTGCATAGGCATTTAATGACAGACGAAAACTCGATGGGCGCCCTACTCGACGGCGTTGTGCATGTTTTCCTGGGTCAGCCCTGGCTAAAAACAATGTCCGTTCATTTTTGTCGCCGGCTTCTGTCGAGTTTCGTTTCGACCTGATCTCAACTGACCTGCAGCAATGCACAAAGCGTCCGAGTTCCCGCCCGATTGGGGTATTCCACAAAAAAGCGCGCCAATTCAAACTTGCAAGCTGACCTTCTGCCGGTGATGCACCGTGGCGACGTGTTTCGTGCAGTAGCGTGCCTTCGTGAATCGTTTGCCACAGTTCGGACAGACGGTCGGATCGAGCGACACGTCGACGGTCTCGCTTTGAACCCGTTGCTCCGTTGGTGACCTGCTTTTCTGTGTTTTCTGTTTTTTTCTGGTTCTGCGATTCAACGCGTCAATCGCATTTGAGCTAATAGAGCACTGGTGATCCCAGGACCGAACGGGGTTCAGTTTAGAGGCTGTACCCCTCTCTTGGTGAGGGCATTGGTTTACAAAATCATTCATCCCTTTACAAACAACCGGAGGTTGGTGCCTTCAATCTTCTATGATAGATGCGGTTGGTTGTGGGGTGGGGGGAGGATAGCAACAAATTTAAAAAAGCTGTTGAAAAAAAACCAGTAGCCGCACGCGTTGTAAAAACCTAAAAATGCCGCGAGCTGCGGAAAAAGCACGCAGAAAAAATAAAAAACAAAACAAAAATTCAAAAAAGCACCACTCACTCCGAGCGAGACGAATCGCCAACCGACGAGGCCGCAGACTCTGTTCGATTGTGAGGACTGTTGCGTGTTTCGTTGTTCGACAGCGTTTCCCGGTGGAACAGACGGACATGCTGCCGTTGACGACTGGCCGCCACTCGGATACCGCAACCCTGGAGGCGAAGAAAAAAAATGCGAATGTGCATGCGGAAAACGGGTATGGTGTTACGATCTCGCTTAATACAAAGATCCTGTTCGTGTTGAGACCAGCCAGACGGAGCGATCGCGCAAGCTCCCCCCCCCAACTGTTTGATGCAGGACGCATAGACATAATGATGGTTGGCTTTGTTGAGACCCTTACCTAAAGATGTAAGGTCAAAAAAAATTTTATTTAATTTTTAAAAAAAAAAAGTAAAAAAATGAGCATTTTTATTTATTTTTTTATTAAAAATTTTTGAAATTTTTTCTTTAATGTGCCCTGAAAATGCCGTTTTTGGCATAATTTTTCGAAAGTTCAACAAAAATTTTCTTTGACTTTACCTTGTCACTTAGTCTTCAACGCTGCAGGTGGTATTCTGGATTGATTTATCGACTGTTTTTAGCCTTGGTGAGTGATGATCGACTCGCGCATTGAAGTACTCGAGCGTCGCAAAGGCTAGTTCAGCAAGTGAATTGAGGTGAATTGAGAGGCAAAACACGAGACGTGATGTCGTCGGTGGGAAAATAGGGTCGCCGAAACCAAGTCTGAAATTTTCACCCTCCTCCCATATGAGTGGGGGTCATATGGTAAGTCGGTGGCTCCTCAGATGGCGATATTCGGACTCCTGAAAAATTCTGAACAACTTTCATTTAAAAAAAAATTAAAAAATTTAAAAAAAATAGAAATTTTTTTTTCTTGACATCTCTACCCTTACCCCGAGACGGTAGACCAGACGGTCCTTGGCCATGAATTCGACAGTGTAACTAATTTCAGACATGAACTATACAAAATGAACTCCCAAGATTTAAAGCAAGAAATCTATCTTCCACATTTCAGACCCGCAATCACTTCTCGAAACCAAAAATCTCCACCATTGAAGCGGACAGCAATGTTAAAAGACAAAAACAAAAACTGCTCCAAACGCCAACCAATCAGTGCACTGCCTCAAATTGGCGACCGTTGGCGATACGCTTTGTGGAGGCCGGTTTGCCAGTTCGTGAATGGGATGGCACGGCCGTGCGTCTCTTTTGTGTCGTCATTGTTTTCTTTTTCTTCCCCTTGTCAACTGACGACACAATGTACACACGCGCAAATCACCAAAAACGACGGTCATTCGGTCTGACAAAGAAAACACCTGGAATTGAAGAAAGTGCAAACATGAGAGCACACCAAAAACACTGAGCACATAGTTTTAAGGCCAGTTTTCACCAGGCGTGTGCAGACGTGTACGTCGATGTACGTTTGCATACGTCAGGTATAAACGGGCCTTCGCGGCCAATTCACGTTGAAGCGTTTCTTCAGAAGAAATCGACATGCACGAGCTTGCTTCGGCCAAGAATGAAGCCAGTTCACGTGAACTGCAAGACTGCTTGTTTTTTGCTTCATGAGTGTGACGTGAAGGCTCCACGTCATATTCATGAAGCAAGGAATGACGGAAATGCTTCACCATGAATGGGCTGTCACAATCGCCACTCTAATCCCCCTTTCCCAACCTTAACGGGACACAACAGTCCGTTCTCGTGATGTATCCGTCTGTGCCGTCGTAGGCAATCTCGGGACGCCAACACCTGGTGACACTCGTTGCACTCGAATGCGGACGCATGACAGCTGGCGTAGTGATGGTGTAATTGGTCAATGGTGGCGCACGTAAACTGACAGTGACCAGTGTTGTTGCGCGCGCATTTGTAGCGGGCTGCAAACGACATTTATTGGCGTTTGATTTTGAAAATCGTTGTCTGATGACCGTGCGACATCATCCATCTTTTTTTGTTCTCCAACTCAATGCGTTTGCAGACGTGCACAGGAAATCAGTTTCATGCTTGGTTCGGGAACTGGACATGCTCCAAGTAACTCAGCCGTGCGTATCTCAGGGATTTGGGTCATTTCACAAATTTCGAATTCTCGAGTCAATCATGAAACTGCGTGCTCTGCTATGTGCGCGCGCGCACCGAGTAGCAGAGCGAAAAGCAGCGAAAACATTTGTATGCAGAAAAACCGTCATCAATGCGATAGCTCGACCACTACAAACATCCGAATGGCAGAGCCGGTGCGGCGCAAAACTCAGCACGCCGCAACGAACAATAAATATTCCAAAAAAAAGAAAAGCCACCACCGAAATCGCTGTTCTTTACCATCATCCGCTGTCTCGTGCACCCGTTTGTAGTGCTCTTTCGCGCGGGTGATACACGCGAACCGCCTACTGCAGCCGGCACACGGGTAACGACCGCGATTCGTTGCTTTCGATTGGTTTCGTGGCGAAGTTCTGAAACGGAAGGGAATTCAAACAAAACTACAACAGAAACTGAGTTGTTTGGTTAAAAATTTTGTGGAAGCCTGAACGGAAGAACTAAAACTGCTAGTCTACTATGAACACACGCACACACATTTGTGAGAAGCCAGCTGATTGGCAGCATTTCAATTCAGCTCCTCTCCTGCTGATTGGCTGTGATGAAGCGAAGCAGCCAATCAGTGGACCAGATTTGAAAGATTTATTGCCAACCAGCTGGCAATAATTCTGTGAAGTGGACCGAAAAACTTGTTCAAGTTTCCCAAGCATGCACCCGAACATTTATCGGTTGACTAAAGCTGTTTTTAAGTGTCTGATCTCACATCCAAGATATCACGTGTGGGAATAAAAGTCAGGTATTCAAATAGTGCATTCTATTTGACTGTCGCAACTTTCCACTCAAATAATAAACCAACATACAAATGTGATGCAAGTGCACAACATTATGAAAAACAACTAAAAAATGCAAGGCTACAAAATTTACTCTGTCTTTCTATTTTTATTGCAATCAGGCTGATTGTCCATCTGGCTTTGTTTCTTCTTTCGTCTGACGACCAGAGCGTCTAGCCTCGATTTCCTTTTTGAATCCTTCACAAACTATCGAATCGTGCAAATGGCCCTCGCAACAATTCAGCAGATCTTCCAGTTCCCGTTGACACTTCTCCTCTTGGTAGCCTTTGCCTGAAAGTGATTTTACCAAAAATTGTTGAAGTCTTTTCTAAACAAAATTCAGCAGTGTAAGGCCAACCAACGTTCACGGCAATTCAAATTCAGCCAATCAGCGTGCAGCTAGAAAAAAGAAGTGCGTTCAATGAAGAGTAAATATTGTTTCACGTCCTACTTAGAATCGTCATTGCAGTCGCAGCACAAATCTGCTGACATAAAGAACGAATGCTTTAACGAACAAAAATGCAGATTAATAACAACTAACGCTCAAGGCAGATTGAAGGCGACAGGCGAATTTCAGACAGATTTTCTTCGACTTAACTTCGGACATTCAGAAGAACAACCAATGACATCAACGCAGCAGTTGAAATTCTAGGATGCCAAAAGTTCGAGGCATAAACAACCTAAATTGCAAAACAAAAGTCAGTTTTCTCAAGCCTTGCAACTTCACAAAACAAAGCAGAAAGAAACCGGCCAAGTTTCTTTTGGATGGGTTCAGCCGTCGCAAACGAAAAACAGTGCGTGCAAAACAGGGCTTGCAATTTTTATTCATTTTCACATTCACGCATTATTTTCACTTATGTACAACATCACGGTGAGTAAAAAAGTAAAAAGAAAAAAAATCCAAAAAAACGTCATCCTCGATAACAATCGAATAAAGCTTTCAGGAAGTTGGGCTGACTGAAACACAGTTGTTATTGTGCATATTGACATTCCTGCAATCCAATATTCAAAAATACGCATCGAACAAAAGATTCAAATCTGGCACTCTGAAAGAAAAGCCAATGCACCCAATCAGCTCGCGGCACTGAAAGAAACACCGTGGCCCAGATCCAGAACACACTTGAGCCAGAGAACTTCAGGAAACAAATAACAAACAACAAGAGCACCAAAACAACAGCACAACCAAAGAAAAGAAATGCATCATGTTTCACCAAAAAACCCGACCCCGTCATAAATAAACATGCACCGTCGCCGTGATCGCTCGCCTACATATCGGACACGTCGCTGCCTCCCCCCGCCGACCCCCCGTAGTCGTTCGCGTCATCACCAACTCCACACAAGTCCTGCAGAGGCAGATGTGCCTGCACGGCTGTAGCATCACTGTCCTCTCAGCGTCGAGGCAGACCAGACACAACAGACGATCGTCGGGACACGGCGGTCGCCACCAATAGGCCACGGAGCCCTGTGCCCAGTGCACGCGATCGCGTACAAATGTGACACACCAGCAGACGACGGCGAGAATGCGACGCGCCAGCTGCAGTGTCGCGGCTAGCTGAAACGGCGAGTTTTTGGGACGGTTTTTTGGGAGGTCGGGTTTTTTCTCGGTTATACTCAAAAGTTGGAAATGATAGACTGCGGATTTAGTTTGCCCGATTTTGAGGAGATCCGCATTAGAGCGGCTGATCACTTCGGATTGGGGCAGGTGCACATAGGGTTAGGGGGAAAAAATCCGGATTTTTTTTTAAATTAAAAAAAAAATTAAAAAAAAAAATTTTTTTTTTACAAGTTAGGTTTGTTCGAAGCGTCTCGTCGAGCTGAGTTCATCTAGACTATTTTCAGAACGATCCGGAAAACTATAAGAGCGAAAATCGTGTTTTATTGAAATTATGTCCATTTCATAGAGGGAAAGTTGCATTTTCAACAGTAAAACAGGACAATTTTCGACGTGTACTTGAATATTGAACCGTTCTTAGTTGTTCCTCTTTAGAAAATTACCAAAATTTGACTGTGTTCAAAAATTCCTGTTTGCTGTAGGTAAGTCGACAACCCCTGTCGACCCGGTCGCCCCCCCCCCCCCAAGACACTTACTTTCAGGTTCAACCAGCTATGCTATCTGCCACATGGCGAGAGCCCACTCTTCAAATCATCGTATCGAAAACACGTACCATGATTTCGCGATCACGTTGCGGGCAACTGACAGACGCAAGTTTAACACGTTAGTTTAGCTCAGCACGCAAGTTTTAACATGTGGCCATGTTATCGGGTATCTGAAAAACGGTCGTGTGATGTGGTATTAACCAACATCTCCGCTCCAATTGTTTAACAATATATCGCACAACTCCATTGTAGACCTATAACATACGCCAATCAACAAAATATCATGTTCATCTCATGGCCTACCACCGACTGAAAAAACATGTTCTAAGTTGCAAGAAAACGATTTCTGAAACGATATTTCAATTCAGTTAAGTCATTTCAACGCTAAAAATTGACTCTAGAAGTCATCCAAATCGAAAAACATGGAGTACGTCGGTCAAAATGACCAAATAATGACATGTACCTAAGCACACAAAGAAGTTGGGAAGAAAATTTGGTTTGAACTTTCAAAAAATTATGCCATAAATCGAATTTTCAGAGCAAAGTAGAAGAAAAATTTTTCAAAATTTTTTTTTAAGTTTGAAAAAAAAAATCCAAATTTTAAAAAAAAAACGAAAAAAAAATAAATAAAAATTTTTTTTTTCAAAGCCCCTAACCCTAGGTGCACATTAGCAATCAGCGTCATGCGTGACGCGACAATTCACGAACTGCTTTTGTGGCTAGAAGAGCAAGAGCTCCATGAAAAACGACCAGTCACTCAGCGATCTTGGAATTGGCACAAGTTTGACACTGATTACCTTTGTGTCTGCGCCTGCAAAACGCATACAGAGTTGCAGTTGCAAAACCAAAAAAACCGATAGTACAACGCGACCATCAGAGCACACGGCATTCAAAAACCACCAAATTGGGGCACATTTATGTTGCAGTACGAATTCAGCTAGCTGCACTGTCACTAAATACTGCAACACGAATGCGCCCCAAGCCAGAACAGCTACACTCAGAAAAACCAGCAAACTTTCACGCAAACCTGCGGCGCAAAAATCCACAGCAGAACGTTTGCCAACTCCAACGCCGCGTATCCGAGCCAGACGCAACACTTTCGAAATAATCGCTTGGCCGCTTCAGCCGCCTTCTTATGCACGCCCAAACGGATCGCGTAGCAAATACAGAGCAATATCAGCAGACCGTACAGCGCCTCCAGCGGAGTGTCCAATATTGAGCGGAGAAATTTCTGGAAGTTTCGAGTTTATAAATAAAAAAATCACAATCGAGATTAAATCATCACAAATAATAACTCAGAGACACGTTTTGGTCTATTTCAAATTTTGAGCACTGATAACCAGAGAGCGAGTAATACACAGACTTTTTGTTTCATTCACTCACTGATTGTTCATTGATATTTCAAATTACTTGAAACAAAGACCGACACGATTGATTATTCAGCAATCAGTAAGCGTGCAAGGTTTTGAAGCCACACGGCTTTTGCGTGTGTGCAAAATGGCAAAAACACATCATTGATTTTATGTTGTAAACCTGCTGACATCGTGGCTTGACAAAAAAACTTATTGATCAAATCAAATTGAAAACAGTGATCAACGACAGCAACCTGAATCAGAATCACACGCTCCGTCACTCTTTGCACCAGAAATTCAACCAATCGGCATGAGGAATTTGCGACAGTTCGAACGATCGCTGCGCAACATTCGTAGGCCGCCACGGTGACCGTCAGAAAAAGCGTCCACACGAGTGAGACAATCAGAGCGAATCCGCTGCAGACGGCAGAACAGAGGTGGACGGGCCAAATGATGAACACGGTCCAAATGGAATGCAGCAGCCATTGGAGCGCACTTGGCAGACTCGAGGTGAATTGCGAAATGCTCGACAGCAGTTTGGTGAACGCTTGAGCGCCGCACACGAGCGTTTTGTGCGCGCTGTTCAGAACTGAAAATGCGGAAAACATTCAACGTTTTGCAATATTCAATTTCATTCAATTCAATTCATTCAATTATTCAGAACTTCACAGCACAGCCTTTTGGTATCGCTAGAAACTGACTGAAGCACCTATGATGACACAACAAGCTCAACAAGCTGAGAGAAACCAACCATATTCAACAGTCCAGAACAACTGTGCACAGGTGGCAGTGTACAAATCGAGCAAATCATGCGCCGCCGTCATCAGAATCGCGTAGAGGCTGTTTACCAGCAACAATATTGTGTCAACCATTCGATAGTTCAGATATAAGGTGTAGTCGACAGCATCGACGACGAACTGGGACAACTCGTTTGCCAATTTTATGATCCCGCTGGCCAAATATGGCATGGCGTCGACAAAAACCGGGGTCAACAATCGGAATTACATCAATAAATTTGTGATTTTTTTAATTCAACCCAAAATCGAGATTTTTACTTTTTTCGAACCCTGGCGACGGGGATTGGGACGTAAGTTGCGGGTGTAGTCTAAACCAGGAAAGTGTATTTTCATTCAAAATCGTTGATGCACTAAAACTAGACTAGATGTCAAAAAAAATTCCTATTTTTTTCTTTAAAAAATTTTTTTTTAAATTTTTTAAAAATCAAAGTTGTTCAGAATTTTTCAGGGAGTCCGAATATCACCATCTGAGGAGCCACCGACTTACCATATGACCCCCACTCATATGGGAGGAGGGTGAAAATTTCAGACTTGGTTTCGGCGACCCCATTTTCCCACCGACGACATCACGTCTCGTGTTTTGCCTCTCAATTCACCTCAAATAACACGGAAACAAGTTCAACAACAAACCGGTGTGATCATGCTGACGACACGAGGCGAAACAGCAACGAGCAACCAACGAAGTTACGCTTGCAGTGGCAGACAGTGCAATTTCCACCTTTCGAGATCCTGAAAAACGATGCATAAATGTGAGTTCTCTGCTTCTATCTCACCTTAGCGGCATCGGAATTTGTTGAACTAGCCTTTGCGACGCTCAACTACTTCAATGCGCGAGTCGATCATCACTCACCAAGGCTGAAAACAGTCGATAAATCGATCCAGAATACCACCTGCAGCGTTGAAGACTATGTGACAAGGTGAAGTCAAAGAAAATTTTTGTTGAACTTTCGAAAAATTATGCCAAAAACGGCATTTTCAGGGCACATTAAAGAAAAAATTTCAAAAATAAAAATATAAAAAAATGCTCATTTTTTTACAAAAAAAATAAAAAAAAAACATTTTTTGACCGTTACATCTCTAACTAAAACTGAAATATTTGGTTGCTTGCTACATTATTTTTCACTGAAATATTTTTGCTCCACAAAAATGTTTTTGCCAGTTTGCCACATTATTTTTTCAAAGATACACTGAAATAGGATAACGCCTTTTTTCGTTTTTTTCCCAGGGCCGAAAGTACGAATCCAATCCAATAAAAAAACAATTCGTCGCACCAGGAAATGACGTCGATTATCAAGCTGGAGCCGATTTCCGGTGCCATGGACGATGGGCCGTTGTGTTATTTGCTGCAGGTCAGTAACAAAGACACCGCCCGAGAAAGTAAATTTCAGGCGAAAAAACAGCAAATTCAAGCAAGTCTGTATGTGCAAATTGTAATCGTGTCGTATACGCGAGGCGAGCGAGCGCGGAGCGCAAGTGCGAACATTTCTGCTGTTTTTTCGTAACTCATTCAGTGCACATTAGAAAGAGTGGCAAACGCCAGCTCCACGGACGAAAGTTCGTATGCATTTTGCTACGTATTTCGTATCCCTTCAACAGCATTCATCAAGCAGTATATATTTAGTGACGCGTTGCGTAAAACACAGCCCAGCGGTCACTAAATACTGCTTCATAGATGCCCCCATTTTTGTGCAGGAATCACTGTGGAGGTGGAGGCCGTCCTGCACAGAAAGCATGCATCACATGACCCACCAACCAATCGGCTGATTCCCTGTAATTTTGAGTTCGACTATAATTCAGGTTGACGAGTTCCGTTTCCTGCTCGACTGCGGCTGGGACGAACGCTTCGACATGTCCTACATGGACGTGCTGCGGCGGCGTGTACCGCAGATCGACGCCGTCCTACTGAGCTACGCCGACATTGTGCACATTGGCGCCTTGCCGTATCTCGTCGGTCGGCTGAATCTCGCGTGCCCCGTTTATGCGACCGTGAGCGCCACTTTTTTTGTCGTTTCAGAATTTCAGTTTTTGCTTGGCGTTGGCTGGCAATCTCAAACACTGAGCAAAAGCTGATTGCACGATTGACTCGAATGCTTAGAGAGAAATGAAGGTCAATCGGAAATTCGCCACTCGCTTGTGCACAAAGTGCTCGTTTGCAGACAGTGGGGCACTCGGCCTGTAATAACACTGTAAAACAAACAGCTGCTGTGATATCGTATGTGTACCGGTGTGTTTGATTGTTGCGCAACATCACTGTGTTGTAACCAAGTGCCCTGGCTTCGGACTTCATTCAATTGCTACATTCAAAATTCCAACTCTTGCACGCTTGGAAGGTGATTGACATTGGTTAATTGCTACATTTCATACATTTTCGCATTTTGGCTCTTCTCCTAAGGTTCCCGTGTACAAGATGGGTCAGATGTTTCTGTACGACTGGTACATGTCGCATCATCACGTTGAGGACTTCGACACGTTCACATTGGACGACATTGATTCGGCGTTTGATAAAGTGCAACTGCTCAAGTATAACCAACAGGTGAGAGGACAATCGCACATAACCGGCGTTATGTCGAAGTACCCGGGCTGTGCGGGAGCCATGCCACGTACTCCCCACGGGAACTTGTTGCAACGCGTCACTTTCCATGCAAAATTAACCAACAGAATACTAAACGACTTGTACAATCGATTCTTTTCTCAATGTCGCTACAGATACCCAAACGTGTCGTATTTCATGTACGGTATTAGCGGACGCAGCTTTCAGCCTTCAACCGCTGTCGTCTGTTCGTTGCGTCTTCCACTTTTAACGTCGAAAACCACTTTACTGGAGCAATCGATACAAATACCCTCAATCTCAATAACGCCGCACGTTTCCTTGTATTTTTTGTCGCAGGTTTCGCTGAAAGGCCGCGGGCACGGTCTGCAGATCACGCCGGTGCCCGCGGGGCACATGCTCGGCGGCACCATCTGGCGCGTCACGAAGATGGGCGAGGAGGAGATTGTGTACGCTGTGGATTTCAATCACAAAAAGGAACGACATTTGAATGGGTGAGCTGAGTAGGATTTTGCTATTTTGATTTTCATTGCGGTTTTTTTTGGTTCTCATAGACAAAAAAAGGTTTCACGCTTGACGCCGGAATTCAAAATTGGTAATTGATTAAGTGTCCGTGTCTTTGAGCCTGTGTGCACCAACCACTCTGCTGGTTGCTTGTCATTAAGAGTTCGACTGTGAAAATGTTTCTAAATGAAGCCGAGAGCCCGGTCAGTGTGACAGGGTTCGTTTTCGTTTTGCACAGAAGTCCGAAATTCATCAGTAACTTCCATTGTGCTGGTTCCCGTCTCGTTCAGGTGCACCTTCGAGGGTATCAGTCGGCCGCATCTGCTGATCACGGACGCGAACACCGCCAACGTGGTGCAGGCACGACGGAAGCAGCGGGACGAACAACTGCTGACGAACATTCTGCAGGTCTGACAGACGCAGGGATCGTGCGCTGTGTTGCGTTTGTTGCAATCAGTTGTTGTTGTTGGGCTTGTTGTTGTTGTTGTCGTTCATTGACGCCACGGCGCAAGGCAGTTTTGTTTTTAATTTCGTTTGTATTTTGTTTGCAGACACTAAGAAATGGCGGCGACGTATTGATTGTGATTGACACCGCTGGCCGGGTACTCGAGCTCGCGCATTTGCTTGATCAGGTTGCGCGAAACGTTTTTTATAATCAAACTCATTTTTTTGGATCGTCCGAAAAACATTCTTTGTATTGCTGTGCACTTTCTGTTTGGAACCGTGCTGAACAACACGCAATTTCGGAAACTTTCTACCACGCCAGTGTTTTCTGTCTTCGCTGCATTGTAATTGCTTCTTCTTCTGGTTCGTTCGAATGAATAAGTACACCAAGCATGCTCCCCAACTGGCTACATTCAAGTGTGTAAAACGCATTTTCGGTCGATCCACTACATAATTGTTTGTTTCTCACTTCAGCTCTGGCACAACACCGAGGCCGGCCTGATCACCTACTCTCTGGTGATGATGTCCAACGTCGCTTATAACGTCGTGGAATTCGCGAAATCACAGGTGTGAACTGCTTCATAAATTGATTGCAGGTGACGAAATCTTGAAAAAAATATATAATTTGAACTTTGAACGTTAGTGACAAACTGAAATCGAGTCACGTTCAGGTGGAATGGATGTGCGACAAAATTCTGAAAGCATTCGAAGAGGGCCGCTATAATCCGTTTCAATTTCGTCACGTTCAATTGTGTCACACGCAGCAGGAGCTGAATCGGGTTCGATCGCCGAAAGTTGGTCGTGATTCGGATTCATTTTATGAATTGATCCAGTTCAAAAACCTACGTAGGTTTCTTGTTCAGTCCCTGACCACTGATTAGTCAGCGCATCACTAGCTGACAAACACGTTGCACAGTTAGCCTGTTTTCAGGAAAGGATGTTTAGTGGATCCAAGTCCAATGCAAACACAAAACAAATTTTATTTGTCCAGTCTGCCTGTATCGTATAACTCTCTCTCTCTCTATCTACTCGTATAACTCAAAATCTGACCAATTTTTCAATTTCAATGTTTACGTTCCAGGTTGTGCTGGCCAGTCAGCCAGACATGGAGTGCGGCTTTTCGCGCGAGATTTTCCTTGAGTGGTGCGCTGATCCGAAAAACTCGGTGATACTGACCAGTCGCGCGCAGGTGTTTTTTTGAATTTTTGAAATTTTAAACATTTTGTAATTCCACCACCGGTTCTAGAAACACGAAGTTAAGCCACGGAGGTGTGTTGGAGAGGTGAATAGACACTTACTGAGCACCTTGTGGAGCAAATCCAGGCCCTCTCCACACGAGAGGAAGAAACAATCTCTCCCGCTCCGAATTCTTCCTGCTTGCTGTTCAGGTTGCGCTGTGAACAAAACCAATTCGTGCCAAGTGGTGTGGCGCTAGATACCATTAGCTTAAAGTCGATGAAAAAGTCGCTTAAGCGGCATTCATGAAGCAGTATTTAGTAATCACGTAGCTATGTGTCAACACAGCTACGCGGTCACTAAATACTGCTTCATGAATGCCGCCTTAAGCTTCAGAATAATGCGACAACAAAAAAACAGAAAGAAATGAGTTCCGATGCAAAACCCGCTTCGGTTTTTTTCCCGTTTCGTTTCGTT
This sequence comes from Theristus sp. LFF4_11, assembly GCA_030248135.1. Taxonomy (NCBI): domain Eukaryota; kingdom Metazoa; phylum Nematoda; class Chromadorea; order Monhysterida; family Xyalidae; genus Theristus; species Theristus sp. LFF4_11. The sequence goes on from JASANC010004853.1 coordinate 19,221, forward strand.
TTGTCACAGATGCGCAGTCTGGCGAGCAAATTGATTCGAATGGCGACGGGCGGCTCTGAGGTATCGCGACATTTGACGCTGGAAATCAAACGACGAATTCGATTGGAAGGTGCAGAGTTGGAGGCGTACTGGCAGCGCAAACGTGAACAGCAGCACGAGGCAGCGAGGATCAGGTTCGGCGGTTTTGGGCTTTTTTGTTTTTTTATCTTCGATTTTGACAGTTTATAGCGGTTCACTGCTGAGAGGATAATGTCTGTATCGATATGGACTGACTGAACTGATCACACTGAATAATTTCCGTGCTACAGCATGGCCGAATAAATGAGGCAGTCCATCAAGGCGGGATTAGTCACTGACTAGGAGTTCTCTTTTTCAAAAATCCCCACATAATTTCCAATCATGTGTGCAAGGGAGAAAGAATGAACAGAATAGCACGGATAATCCATTAGTTTTTAAAAACGCGTCAAATTTGGCATACAATTTGGTTTCTGAACTTCTTTTTCTTTCATTCAAAATTCGCGCGCTCCTTGCACCCTGAAAAAAGCTGCCATGTTTAATCGGCCATACTGTAGCCATATGTTGATTTGGGTCTTCTCACTTCAGAAATGAATTCAGTGCGACAAGGCGATTGATTCTTTCAAGATTTCTTCAGATCGCCAGTCACAATTTCTACACATTCACCTTCTTGATGTCATGGTTTTTTTGTTTCGCAGACTCGAAACACAGCGGCGTAGTACGCGCGTCGAAACGGCCGAATCCAGCGACGACTCCGATGTTGAAACGCTCGAGACCAGTGGAGCCGCGAATGTGCGTGCTCGCTTGGTGTTTTGCGTTTTTTCTTTGGTTCACGGTTCAGTAGTTGAATTCAGACAACTTTTTTGCGTTCATGTTTTTTCTTGCAGGCCCACCCGTATGACATCATGTACAAGTTTGATCTTCAACAAAAGTCGTCGTTTTTCAAGCAGTCGAAACGCGTCTATCCGATGTATCCATTCACTGAGCAGAAATCAAAGGTTTGGTTTGTTCCGTTTAGTTCTTATCTATCACTGACGTGCATGGATGGACAAAATCTGCAAAGTAATGTGAAGTTTCACACACCAACCGCAGTTGCTTTGAAATCAACCAATTTGTATGATGGTTCTCTCAATTTCGGCCTGGCCAACATCATGTGCAGAATAGGGGTGGCCTCATCAGTGATGTGTAGGGTTGGCAAAATACCGTTTTTTTCAAATCGTGGCAAAAAAAACTGTATTTTTACCGGTAAAATTACGGTAATTTTACCGGAAAAAAACGAAAGCCAAAAAGTTGTAAAAACCCACATATTTTTCGCAGCCGACTTTAAACTTGAACCAGGATTTGTGAAAACAGCTTTCAGAATGCTTTGTTCAAAATATCCTGCACCAACAAAGAAAATAAATTATGTTTGGGCCTGAAAACCCAAAAGGTCAGCAATAAATCGAACGTCAACTTTTGCTCAATCGTTTATATTCCACCAATTACACAGGAAAAACACCTTTTCACCGGACAGTCTTTGGTCACAATAGAAGAACACAATTTGCTACAATAACGCAATTAAACCGAATTTAGAGTCAGTTCAGATCAAAAAGAAAACAAATCAGTAATTGTGTAAGAAAGACAATTCTGAGCGACATTTGGAATTTTGAAATTTTCAGCTCAGCTCGGCAGCTCCAGCTTCTGCACCTCGCTTAACAGTTCTTTCAAAACATCAGTGTCGATTTCGTCATGATATTTTTCTTGGTCACAGATTTTCTCATTTTCTCATCAAAAATAATATAAAAACTCAGGGTCCGAAATTGAAAAAAAACGGAAAATTACGAAAAAAACCGGAAAAATACAGAAACGGTCTTTTTCCCGTTTTTTTCAAGGCACCAATTATTGCCCTGGTAAAAAACGCGTATAAATACGTGTTTTTTTACCGGTAAAAAAAACCGGTATTTTTACCATGCCAACCCTAGTGATGTGCCCCTCTTGAACCACTTGAGATAAAAGACTTTTTTGATAAAAAATATGAAATCGATAAATGAACAATTCAGTGGGACGACTACGGCGAGATCATCCGCCCGGAGGACTACACGTTGGCGGACACCGTTCTACCGGGCGGGCAGCAGCACGCGATGATCGAGCTGCGGAGGGCGGAGTCGACGGTTGATGACACGAACGCGCTCGACGGGGGGCAAGCGGCGTCGAATGAGGTGCCGTCGAAGTGCATCAAGTCGATCACGAAACTGGAGGTGCTCTGTCAGGTGAGAGCAGTTGCAGTTGGTTAAATTTGAAAATTTTGAAAATTTGAGTTGAAAATTTGAGAAATTCGTTCAAAGGTATTGATTTGAAAATGGGTTTGGGTTTGGTGAAACTTTGTCACCTTTTTTCATCGCATAATAGGGAGCATGCGAAACTGAATGACAAGAAGAGCGGATGTATCGGGTTTGGTTGTTATTCCAGTTAGCCTATATCGACTTCGAGGGTGTTTCGGACGGTGAATCGGTCAAGAGACTGCTCGGTCACGTAAAACCACGTCAGCTGATTGTGGTGCACGGATCGATTGAGGCGACACAAACCCTGCTGAACTATTGCACGCAAAATGGTAAGGATTGACGAATAGTACGTTTATGTTTTTAGATTTGAAATGGCGTGTGGATTGTTTGGATTTTTACAGGAAACGCATTTCAGTCCTTATTCGATTCAAGCACATTGACTTGAAACTCAATCAAATTTGTTGAATTTAAAATATGCAGCAGCCAATCAACTTTAGATCCAACTGGTTGGAAAGGGAAGTGGGGTGGCATGGAATAAATTCTAAAGAAAAAAGCTTCCAGGAATCGCGACCGGTCGATCGTTTTCAGCTAGAGTGGGTGAGGTGATCGATGCAACCATAGAATCGCACATTTATCAAGTTTGTCTGCCTTTTGGTTCATTGATTTGAGTTTTGAGTTTTGTTTGATTGGCTACATTTTAAAAACCACACACTGATTGGCCCCCCTGACGCGACGCAGCCAACGGCCGTTCTGCAATGTAATGCAATTCTTTTTCATGGTTTTTAAATCATGTAGAGTATGGAAAATAAGTTGTGATTAATTTTGGTTTTATTTTCTTATTCCTTGTGTTTGTTGTGTTATAAGGCAAAAGAAAATCGGAAAAAGACAGAAAACAATTAAGTTTGGAACGTGTAGGGGGTGCACTGATGAGAAAACCTGCGCGTTGAGTGTCTGCACCTAATTTCGAAACACTCATGAGTCACTATTGTTCTATTTTGGTTGTATTAGAATAAACGAGTTCCTGCGTTGGCTTGAGTGGTTTTTACCCTTGCGACTGTTCATACTTGTTCTAATTTTATGTGTATTTTTTATCATATGGTTTGTTTTCAAACTCACTAATTAAGTCAGAATCAATTAGTTCCTCTTGTACAAACTTTAGGTTTGTGCTATTTCATTATTCTTCTGGTTTGATTTTTCAACCTCCCAGACGCCATGTTAACCTTCGGGCATGGACCACGTCTACAGGTGCACGTGTTGCACCAGGTGGCGCACCTGCGGGTGTAAGCCACCAAATGTTTCTGGTTGGTAACCTGCGGGCAACCAGAACAACCTAAAGGTTGAAATTATCATTCCAAAATTCTTGATATGGCATTAGTATGGAAAATAAGTTGTGATTAATTTTGGTTTTATTTTCTTATTCCTTGTGTTTGTTGTGTTATAAGGCAAAAGAAATTCGGAAAAAGATAGAAAACAATTAAGTTTGGAACGTGTAGGGGGTGCACTGATGAGAAAACCTGCGCGTTGAGTGTCTGCACCTAATTTCGAAACACTCATGAGTCACTATTGTTCTATTTTGGTTGTATTCCAATTGTGCGAAATTCAAATGGCTGTGTTGTGGTTGTGGATATGGTTTGATGAATCAATCGCTATGCATGACAGCAGCTGAGCAACGTCGTTTACTTGTCGAAACCAAACAACAACGGTCCTGCACAGCCTGGCTGACGCTATATCTTGGTGCAACTTCTCACCTTTCCGCAGTGACGCGGCAACGAGGCAACAAACCAAAGAAGAATAAAACCACCGACAAAACAAATCGCTTTGCCTCCTTGATTTTTCAGGTGACTTTAAGCGATCAGCTAATATCGTCCATTCTCTTTCAACGCGTGAAAGACGCCGAGTTGAGTTGGCTCGACGCGAAATTGGTGACGCGCAGCACGCAGTCTGGCATGGGCGTTGGCATGATCGGTGGTACTGCGGCTGGCACGACTGGGGCATCGGGGAGGACGGACACAGACGAACGGATGGATGACGACCGCGCGTCCACGATCGCGTCGTCCGCGCATGCGGCCGGTGGTCGGTCACGCTGACGGATGGGGCTTTTTGTTTTCGGAGTTCTGCGCCTACTGAATGTGTTTGTAGACGTCTGATGGAAATCACGATCGATTACATGATGTGGCGATTTGAAAATTGTTTAAGTGGCTTTAGTGTCATTCAGGAAGGTTGAAGCGCGTCACTTCGCTACACATTCATGAAGCAAAAAAACAGCTCAGCTTCAGCGCGCTTCAGTTTCAGAACATGCGCAAATTCATACGCACGTTCATGTTAGCGCGCGTGCATGAATGGGCTTTTAGTGCTGTTTCGGTCGTAGATCCCAGGGAATCGTGTCGTTCCCGTCAGGCTTGAAACTGATTACCAGTCTAAATAAATCGTTTCTAATTTTTTTTTAATTTCGCAGGCGCTGCAATGCTCGACGAGAACGATCTGGAGAAGGAGACGCAAACGTTGGACGTGCTGCAGACGCACGCGATCCCGTCGCATCAGGCCGTGTTCGTGAACGATCCTAAATTGTCCGATTTGAAGCAACTGCTGAGGCAGCACGGCTTTCAGCCGGAGTTCAGCGCCGGCATTCTGTACGTGAACAATGTGTTCTCGATCCGAAAGACCGAAGCGGGCAACTTCCACATCGAGGGCACCGTTTGCGACAAGTACTACAAGATCAGGCAACTGCTGTACGGGCAGTTCGCGATCGTCTGACGATTCGGTGCGGGTGTTGCGGTGTGCGGCGGGCGAATGTGCGGCAACAGCAGTGATTAATTACCTGGTTGCTGGGACTGATGGGTGTGGAACATAAACTGGGTCGGCTATAGCATTCAGGATTCAGTGCGCTTTGACACAAGACTAGATCTCTGTAAATCCAAATGATTGTGCAGCAAAACCAGCTTTTCAAAAGCCAGTGTTTTCTTGTTTCATATAACGCTGATGTTTTTGTCAATCTGTGCGCTGTTGTGTTCCCGTACTTATCGGCCGCACGCTGTATGTCGCTTGTTCCAAATTGTTTTTTCTTGTTGTTCATATTGCTGTTGTTGTCGTTGTGATACCGGTTATTGTTAAAGATGTGCAGATTGGAAAGAAATAAAAAATCGAACTTTCGTTTGGATTGTGACATTGGTTCAACCAAAAAAGCGTCTGCAAAAAAGTACGCTGTCGGCTGTCAGATATTTTCTGTCACTGAATTGTATCTTAGCCCCCTTGGCTCCCAGAATCAACAACCAAGCACATGCAGTCTAGCTCTAAATTATAGGAAATCAGCTGATTGGTTGGGTTGTTGTTGAGTAACCAACCAACTGCCCATCTAAATATTTGTTCCAGTTTGTTTGAAACAAAATTTTGTTTTGACAAAAAATTCAATCACAATGAGCGGAATGACCACACGACGACAATCATCGCTCGTCCATCAGCAAGAGCAAGCGAACCACGTTGGAAACGACGATGCGCCCAATAATGCGCGAAATAATGGTTGGTGTGGTTGTTTGCAGATCTTTGTGCAGCACGTATGCTCGTTGAAACCTGTCAATAGTTTCGCAGAATACAATGTATACGAAAGAACGAAACCGGGAGTTGCAATAAAATCTGTAACCACAAAAAAACGGGATGTTCAATCAAACTCGATACATTCGTTTTTTTCTGTAATTCGTTTCGCCTGCTTTATACTCTTCCTCAAAGTGACAGGTTTAAGCAAACGTGCGTTATCGAAGGTCCTTGTTGTTGCGTGCACACTGACTAGCACACGATAGCACAGCAGCGCACGAGTGTGTGCGTGTCTGCGTGTATTTGTAGACTATACAACGGTTGTGGTCAAACAGAGTGCACTGGTCTTCAAACTAGAACTTCGTTGCCACGTTCTAAAATTTGTGTTTCTACGCCAAAAGGTGTTCTGCTGATAATATTAAAATAATCGCAGTAGCTCGCACACCACCGATTTTTGCGGCGGAAGCAAGAAGAGTCCATCCATCAAGGAATCCAGCGTCGAGTCCTTCTATCGACACTGCTGCGGCCGTTCGAGTTCGCTACGAGACGCTCGTCGAGTTTGTGGTCGGTTGTTAAATTTGGTTTTTGTTAAATCGTTTTCTTTAATTTGTAGCTTCTCGACGCTGGAAATTTGTGGGTCCACCCAGATCCATCCAACCATTCCACCGATTCCGGAAACCCAAAGTCCCAAACGTGCCAAACTTCGGTGGTTTTGTGTTGGGCCAAGGTGATTGGATGCTGAGCGTCCCGTGCCGTTTGTTGCCACAGTTTCTGTTCAACGCTGGGGTCACCCAGTTACCTTCATTTTAATGTGGTGGTTTTGTTTGAAAATTGTTCACCACAGTTTTGTGTGCCGTGGTTGTGTTTTCTTCGATCATTGTCATCTAGAAGTCTGTCAGATCTTTTCCCAAACGTAACGAAACAATTCTGATCCAGAACGAAACGATGACAAAGGTTGCTTGAAAAAATGGAAATTTTGTGGAATTTTGTCATTGTTTCCAGAAAATCACCGGTTGCGTGGAGCCGAAAGTGTATCTGACGAATGCCGGCTGGGATCTGAACACCGCAGTGCATCTGTTTTATGAGTCTCCGCATATTGTCGAGCTTGATCAACACAACGCCACAAATGCCAGCAACAACAACGATCGTCCATCAACGTCGTCGTCGTCGACTGATAGAAACGCGAATCTTTTGGTTCGCAGTTTTTGCGTTTTTTTTCGTTTTGATTTTTTAATCACAAACCGAGTTCGTCTGAAATAAGATACGTCAGAATGAAGAAGTCTCTGCGGAACTCTGTCGTTTTCGTGTTTTGACGTTTTTTCACAGAGTGCCGTCCGGTCTGGGTCCGGGTCGACCGGGTCTGAAACCCATAACAAAACATAGTAATTTGGTCTAGTCTCAGAAGACAAATACAATCAAATTATTTGGTAGATCTGTTGGGCGTTTTGCCATTTATTCGTTGTGTACGCCGACACCGTTTGGACTCGTCAGCAACGATCGGTGTCACAGACATTTGAAAGAATCACTTAAGAATACACATGTGATACACTTGACAAAACAACCAAACAACCTCAGTGAAGTAACAAACAGCAAGCACACGTTGTAGTTGACTCGTTTGTGATGCTGTTGATTTTGACTCCCTTGATTTACGGCCACCCATCTTCAACCAACACACAGGCACGCATATTATGTGGACACACTCGCGTGTGTGTGCTTGTGACTGCAAGTGTGAACATCACTATCACAATACGACACGATCACGATCACTGTCTTTTGACTGGCCATTATAGCGAAGTGGTTTTGTTGCTCTCTGGATGGTTTTGTGCGTCGTTTTCTCATATTCATCGGCCGCTTTTTGGTGTCTGTTCCATTCAATCATTATTTTTATCGTTATTCCCAGCGAACCCCGCCACGTCACAAACAGCCGCCAGTCGATGCCAGTCAACAGACGACGCCAAGCCTGACGTCATTCGTGACGACACCTCGGACGCCACGTAGGCAGACAACGTTCAACGTTGGCGTACATTGTCCGTTGTGCTTCGACTCGGCCAACATGGTAACAGTGGAAATTGGCGAAACAAAGAAATCCATCCGCAAAACGTCGTGTATAGCAAAAACCAAGCAATCAATCAAACCGCAAAACAGATCTATGAGAAACCGCTGTATCTTGATCATCACGTTTAGGTTCACCCTAAGTTAAGCCTTGCATACAAGGACAGCATTTCAGATTGTACATGAGGGCCGGAAAGTGCACGCGATGGAATGCGGCCATCTGTTTTGCTCCGGTTGCATGCCGGGAAAGGACAAGCAACAACAATGCCCGTTGTGTCGCCGCGCTATTGGCAAAGTCAGGGTGATTTATGTCAATTGACTTGAAATATCGCTTCTCGATTCACTATGCCAACATATGCCGTGGGTATTGCTGCCTCTTACCGTATTACCCCCATTAAACCCCCCCCCACCATTAATCCCCCCCCCCCCACAAATAATCCCCCATGGGGGATTATTGGAGACCTGTTTGAAACACATACCCAGCGAATTCAGTGGCTGGTTGCAGTGAAAATGATGAAATTGTGCTACCAAAGGCCCCCAAATGGGTGAGTTAATAGTAATTTCATTACAAAAGGCTGTTATAAAAGGAAATTTCTATGTAGAGTAGAAGTTTCTGCGACTTTCTTGCCTGCCATGCAATGTATTTTTGCCATTTTTCAACAAACCCCCACCCCTAGAATTTTTTTGTAAATAACCCCCCCCCCCCACCAATAATCCCCCCCCCCCCCACCAATAAACCCCCACCCCTAAAAGTCGCTGACGTATTAATCCCCCATGGGGGTTTATTGGGGGTAATACGGTATTTTCGAAATTGCCTGCCAACGTTTTTGTCTTTCTCTGCTTTGAAATGTTGATCTTTAACCATTTACCGATTTCTAGAAACCAATGTCACCACTGGTACTGGCCCAAATCACTCAGATCCACAGTTTGCCTTACTGAAATTGAAAGGTAGTTAGAAATGGTTCTATAACACATGTCCAGAATTTTGATTTCCACTGTATAATTTCGAAAAACAGTTGTGTCTTATCGCTATTTCGTTGTTTTTTTAGTTTTTCGCAGAGTCTTACATACATCCGATTGAAAGTCCTAGTCTGACGACCATCACCATACTCGCTGAGCTCTTCATTGTTGCTCTTGAAGGTTCAAGTCTTAAATGTAACACAGTTTGTCAGTCACAGTTTGGCACCCACACACACGCTGATATGATGTCGCAAAACGATATGTGCAACCACCGAAGTGTCTTGGTCTTCAGACAAGGACTTCACCAGCACAAAAATATTAGTGTTTTTTTGCGAATTCTTGACGTTACATCTTTCTTTGCAGTATTGTGATTTTTCTTCGCTTTTGTGTTACTGTTGAGTTCATGCTGTTTTGCTTGTTTCCAACTTTTTGTGGCTGTGTGGCGAGTTGGCGCTTTTTTACGTTCAATTCGTGATGAGTCCAGGAAGGAAGTTCCTTAAACGCTGCATGGGTCTGTACTTTCTGGTACATACACCGTGTCAGGGGTTATAAACATTCATTTCATTTTTTCAGCATGCGTTGGGTTCTTGGGTATATTGCTTTGTGTCGTGTGCGTTACTTATAATATTATCTTTCATTTTGGTCCCGGTTCTCTATGCCTTTGCACGCAGGGATAGGAAAAACGTTTCAAGAATCCGCGGGAATTCAAAATTGGGTTACGGTAGCTGACGAAAGACGTCGGATGACGTCATGCGTCTGGTTTGGTATCCGGCTTTTCCCCAACGCGTGAAACTTTTGTGCACGCGGTCTTCCTGTAACGATAATATTTAATATTATATTACTTATATTACCTTCACTGAATCCATTGTTTTGGACATTTTTCATTAATGTGAATTTCATCCTTTTGTACTTGTTTCGTTTCCTTTTTTAAAATTCGTTTTCTGGATCAACCGTAAATTAGATGATACGACATAACGTTTTCTTTGAGAAAACATTCGTGAAAATAAAGAATAGTAATTCAAAAAATATTATTATGGTCTTGTTTGTATTTTAAGCGTTTCTTTGAACGCTACTATATTTGGCCTTTTTTGGTACGGCTTTCTCCACGCCTGCTTTTGTCGTGCTGTGCCTGACGTTGATATGAAACGTTCAAGAATGTCGTCAACTTATCCAAAGCATTTTTGCCGTTTTCCTCTCGTTTGCCAATTTTCAACTAAACTTGCACTGACTGTATGCTTAGCTTGTACAACAAGTGAGTGGTCTACTGGGAGTGGTGAGTTTGACTATTTCTGACTGCTTTATAAAATAACATCGAACGCCAGAGTTAAAAAAGTCGAAAACGGTGAGAATTGTCCATCAGTACTGTACTTTTCAGCAAAGATCTATAAACTGCACACTGCACCTTGCAAACGTTGCGAAATCAGGTTGGTTGGTAAAATCGAAAAGTACGCCAAGTTTGTCACACATCTACCCAACAACGGTGAAAAATCAATCACATCCACGTCCATCCGATCTGCATTTCCGACTATCCCGAATTTCGCGCGCTCTGAACGTCACAAAACAAGTTTTCCTGCCAGTGTGCATGATTGTCCGTGTGTTTGGTCGACGTGTCGTGCTCTCGTGGACTCTCCTAACGGAAAGGATCGCAAAATCCTCGATGAAAATGCGACTCGCTTGCGGCTCAGGTGGATTTTTTTTTAACTGATGTTGTTTTCTTAGTTAACAAAAACTTTGTGACGTTTCTCACTTGGCTTGCTTGCTTGTTTGAGATGGGTGGAACATTGGTTGGATTTTTTTTAAATACAACCGCACGGTTGCCTGAGCCTATTTCACGGAGTACGGTATCCACCGGACCAGGTCTCGACACGATCTCAGCGGAGACACTGATTCAGATTATCTTCAAAGGAACAGCTTCTTTTCTCATTTGGTATCTTTCCATTGATGTTCCTGAGCGTTGAAAACGTTGAAAGCGACTTCGTGTCAAGACTCCTCAAGACTAATGACAGTACAGCGTGCTTCGTTACCCCAATCAGTTGGTGGCTTGACGATTGGTTGCATTTGACATCCTGGGTTCGCTGATTGGCAGTCAACAGCTTGATGCAACCAACCATTGTTTGAATCGTTCCGCATTTACCTGTGTGTGTTCTGTCGTCTATGTCCCTGTGTCGTGTGTATGTGTGGATTGGTCCTGCGGTTGAATGACATTTTCGACGTACCATTAATAACAAAAAAACGAGTTTTACCTGCTGTCTGCTTTTCATGCCTGTCATTGATTGTGCTGTCTGCGGTGTATTTCACGCGAATGGCGCATTCCGAGAAGCACGTGCTGATTGTGGGCGGCGGACTCGCCGGGCTGTCCGCTGCGATGGAAGCCGCTTTGGCTGGCGCTAATGTGAGTTTGCTTGAGTTTTCTACGATTGGGAGGGCTTTACCAGTGTAAAGCCAATCTGTTGGCTTTGATTTTTCTTCAATGTAAATTCGCTTTCTCGTTGTTGTTGTTGACAACAGTTGGAGATTTTTTGAATTAAAAAAGAAATTCAAATTTTCAAATTCAGGTTTGAGCTTGATGTTCAGGTGACACTGCTAGACGGCGAAGCGAACGTTGGCGGAAACAGTGCGAAGGCAAGCAGCGGCATCAACGGTTGCCAGACGAAAGTACAACAGCGGCTCGGTATCAAGGTTGGTGATCAGTGCGATGAAGTTGCGCGGCTTTTCACTGCCATTAAATCTCGTCTCGAGTGATCTCAAGCGTGCGGGAAAGAGACGGATGGAATTTAAAAAAAAGCCCGGTGCACCCAGGACGGCCACGACCGTTTCTTCTCGGACACCGTGGCCGCCGGCGACTCGATGAACGATGCGCAGCTGGTCGACATTCTCGTGCACGACAGTCGCGCCGCCGTGGAGTGGCTGACGGAACAGGGTGTGCACTTGGACGATGTGAACCTGTGCGGAGGGCACTCGGTGCCGCGGACGCATTGGTGGGTGGGTGACAGACGAAAGAAATGCGTTGGTTGGGCCATTCTGTGCCACAAGTGTTGAATTTACGGTCGAATTGTCGAATCATGTTGAGTCTGTTATTGCATGCAGTGTGATCACCATTGTATTTGGGTGGGAGCGGTTTATAGACGGGATTCTACACGGCAGGTAGCTTTCTTGACTGTCAAGAAGATCAGTATTTTGGATGTAGAGAAAACTTTTGACAATGCGGCTGATTTACTGATTGGTTAATTGATTGTCTGGTGGTTGGTCAATTGAACCATTTTTTTCTTTGATTCATTGATTCATTTATTGATTGATTTGTGAACCAGTCACATTTTGTTTTTCAGGATTCCATCTCCGAAAGAGGGTAAACCGATTCCAGTCGGCGTCAGCATTATTCGCGCTTTGAAGTCGCAGCTTGACTCACTTGCCGAGGGTGCCGCAAAAGCGGGCGGCAAACAAACCGTTGGTTTTTGGGTGGTTTTCATCGTTTGTCCTGTGCAGCGAAGTGTGCCGTAAAAACGTCCGTTTTTCTCTCTCTCTCCAGATCGTGATCAGCCCGAATTCGCGTGTAACAGAGCTGCTGCTTGACGACGTGCAGTCAGCGCAGAAGCGAGTGATCGGAGTGCGCGCGGCGCTGCCCGCGTATCCGGGACAACACACTGAGCTCCGTGGTGCTGCCGTGTTTTTTATTGTCACTTTTTGTGTTTGTCTGTTCGTTGTTATTGTTGTTCTCATCAAGCTTTGCGGCTCTGAGACCATTCAGATGGGAATGGCGTGGTGAACACAAATTATATACTTTGGTTCCGAGACTCAATGCGCGCATGGATGGTTAAAAATTTTCATGCATCACGCGGGCATTCAAAATTTGTGCAGTCCAACTCGATAACATATCCAACTAACTGATTGGTTGGTAATCGTAATGCACGCATTCTATGCAATCTAAACTAAGCCTCTCCACAGCAATGCCTGCACAAAATGCGTGTATCACGTGACCACGAACCAATCAGCTCGTTGGATGTGTTATCGAGTTCGACTGTAAGTGCTCGAAATAGCGCCGGTTCACTTAGGCTCGTTTGAAACTAGTTTCCATTCGACGTCTGCGAGGTGCAGTGAGTCGCAGAACCAAAAAAATTGCAGTGAAGTCACTAGTACACACACACTTTTACTCTTTTTTCCAATCTCAATCGCAGCCGATTCGGTTGTTCTCGCGACCGGCGGCTTCAGCAACGACCACGCACTCGACTCGCTGTTGGCCGAGTTCGCGCCTGACAAACAGCAGTTCCCGACGACGAACGGAAAATTCGCCACCGGATCCGGCGTGAAAATGGCGCGCAACATTGGCGCAAAACTGATCGACATGGAATATGTGCAGGTATGGCGGATTGCCTATTTGTTTCTTCGAACATTTTGCACGCCGAAATGATGCGATATCGTCGTTGATGAGGATAAGCAAAAACCATAACACCTTGTTCGGCTAATCCGTTCACGTGAGAAATATTGCGTGAGAAAAAGTGAACGAAACTGAAATTCTGGTGTGCGAGTGCATGAGAAACGCAACGTCTTTACAGTCCAACTCTAAATTATGGGGAATCAGCTGATTGGTTGTGATTACGGTATGCATGTTTTCTGTGTAGAAATTGCTGTGCGGCGGAGTTTTGATTGCACGGAAAGCATGCATGCCGTAATCCCAACCAATCAGCTGATTCCCATAATTTAGAGTTCAACTGTAGAGGCAATGACGTCATTTAGGTGCGAGACGTTCGAGTAACTAAGTGAGATATTCATCTGCAATCGGTTCGTATAAACAGAACCACCGACTCTAGCATGTAATCCGTGAATAATCGTGCCGCCACACAGATCCACCCAACCGGCTTCATCGATCCGAAGGCCCCGGCAGACGGCACGAAATTCCTCGCCGCCGAAGCGCTACGTGGCAAGGGGGCGATTCTGTTGAATCATGAGGGGCGACGATTCGCCAATGAACTCGGTTGTGATATATGCTGCTTGCTGATTGGCTGCATTTGAATTTGGCACGCGCGGTGATTGGTTGTACAACGTTGTGGTCTGATAAAGGTACAGTATGTTTGTTGAACCCGGTCAGACGCGTCAATTAGACACAAATCACATGTTGAGAAAAAATGCACTGTCTTCAGACAAAGACGTTACCGCCGTGCGATACCCAACCAGTGTTGTTTTGCTGGTTTTTCGTAAGCCAACAAAACAGAGACATTTTTCCGCACAGCAGTTTCAATTTCGACTCTAGCATGCTGGTTGGTTGCTCTTGCACCACAGAGAACTAGGACGACCAATCAGCTTCGAAGCGTCGGAGGCGCATCCAATAAACGTCTCCGTTGCAACAAAGGTGGACATTTCCGTTGCAGAAAAACGTTCTTTTTTGCTTTGCTTCTGACAGGCAGACGAGATTATTTGAGTGATCGAATTGAGAAGCATTGCGCCGAGAATGCGGAGGCCGGTCGAAAAACGGCCTGGATGCTGATGAACGAGCAAGCGATCGGCGACTTCGGTTGGCCGGCGTTCACGTTCTACTGGAAGGTCAAGGGATTCTTCACGGTCAGTGGAAGGAGGTTTAATGATACTTGTTGATCTTGTTTTTCTTTAGCGATCAACTGAGGACATTTCTGAAATTGGTCAAGTGCTTCGAAGTAAGAAAAAAACACTTGCCTGTGGAACCGATGTCAATAAAATTGTTGTCGTTATACATCCAAGGAATTCACTTCACTGAATTTCCGTTGTTTTTTCGTTCCGATGCTTTTTCGTCGATCGATCTACGGCAGTCACAAGCGAGTAGCAGTTTTCAAGCCAGCACGACCATTGTTTCTCTTTATTTTCACACTATTTTTTGAATAAAAAGCTTCAATCTTTAAAAACTTGACCAAATATGGTTTTTACTCTTTTTAGAAACTCGACACCGTACAGGACGTCGTCTCGCACGCCGGCTTCGAGCGCGACACGTTCCTCTCAACACTTGCCGACTACAACGACGCCGCAGCCGGCACGGTCGACGACCCGCTCGGCAAGACCGTGTTCCCGGTGCGGTTCGAGCCGCCCGACCGCGGTCCGTATTATATGGCCCGTGTGACGCCCTCGATCCACTACACCATGGGCGGAGTGGCGATCGACAGCAAAACGAGGGTGTTGTCAGCGACTGGTGGCGACGTTATTGAGGGACTGTTTGCCGCGGGCGAAGTGACCGGCGGTGTCCACGGGGCGAATAGGCTCGCGGGCAACTCGCTGCTCGAATGCACCGTGTTTGGGAGGATAGCGGGACGAAATGCGGCCGTCGGCGTTTAGGGACAATGTGTTTCGGATCATCGTCGTTTTTGGGCGCTAATGTGCTGTGATAGTTACAGCCACAGCAACGTCTGCATAGTATCTTTCTGCACAGTTGTATCTCGGCAACGCCAAGACTGAACTCTGCAACGTTACCCGGTGTTTAAAAACAAAACACTATTCGGTCTTTATAATAGGTGGAACCTAAATGCATTGTTGTTTTGATTTTTCATTCGTTTTTGTTTCTGAAATTTTTGATCATATGAAAGTGTTTTCACTTATTTTTTTGCAACTAGCTGATTGTTGATTAGCTGTGTGCAGATGACAAATCACGTGCCAGTATTTGAACGCAATTTTGCAATGGGTATCTCGGATGCGGCTATTGTTTGTCATCAATCCGCAATTGGTCAGTTACGTGGTATTTTTTGTTACCGTGTTTTTCTTTGTCCTTTCAACCGCATTTTTTGTTGTTTAGTGATATTGTGTGTCGGTTGTGGTTGTGGTATGAACGACTTTCGTTTTCATATCAAACTTTTAATCAAAACTTTGCCCAAAAAACAAAACAAAAAAATAGCATTTCATCCTGCCAGTGTATTCTCGCTATTTCCAATCCACAAACTGGTTTGCAACGAAACCAGCCCCTTTTTTCAAGTCAACCAAGTTTTAGGATGGTTCTCTGTATTTCGGCCTAGCCAATACGCAGAAGACGGGTGGCCTCAACAGTGATGTGCCCCTCTTGAACCACTTCGAGAAAAAACAGAGTTGCAGAGCAAATCGTGTCCGTTTTTTTCCAAAAAATCAAGGTTGCAAAACGAATCAACAATTTCAGTGCTAGTGCAAACGGAGCAAAAGGCGGATAGAAAGATAGCGTAACTCCCACCCAAGAAGAGACCCTCACACAAAGCATTTGGGGAAAGAAAGATCCGGAAAGAAGGGTCCCGTTGAAGTTATACTATTTTTTGCCACCTTTCGCTTCGTTAAAGCACTACTAATCTTCACGAAAAACTGGAAAGAAACATACCGGGGTTCATGGTGACACAGTTTATGCTCTGACAAAAAAAAACAATAAACATCATCGAAAAAAACAAAATCCTGAACACAAGCACCTCTTTTGGTGAAATGGACCACAAAACGCAAGTGAACCAGTTTACGATTGTTCATCGCGCTGAAAACGAAATTTCAACAGCAACAACAAAAAAACAACAACAATAACCTCCAAAAAACCGTCAAACATCAGAACGGCGACAACGAAATTTCAACAACGACAACAACAAAAAACAATAACCTCAAAAAAATCCACCAAATCAGTTCAGTAGGGCGTCGTGAACGTCTGTCGCGTAACGACCTCGATGAGCCAGGCGACCGAGACGATCCGATAGGCGGCTGGTGGCGAAGGGTAGCGGGCGGTCAGCAGCGCCAACTCGCGCTGTTGCGTCTCGTCGCCGGGCATGTGCACGACGAACAGACCGCACTGCGACACGTCTGAAACGGGCACACTGTTCTGGTTATGTTTGGTTAACGGAGAAAAAACACGTTCATTTGCCGCACTATTTCGGATTGGAAAAAGAATACCTCCGGAACGCGATGCGACGCTGATTCGTGAACTGTGTGACGAGCGGCAATTCAAAAGCTGTAATTTGACGCTGACCCGCGACTACCAATACACGACAGGTGGGTGGTTTTGAATTGCCGCGTCAAACATGACACTAATTCTCAATCTATGGATGCGAACTCACTGAGTCGCAATACCAATATCAGATGACAACCAAATTCCAAACTGAACGTCGTTTCAAGCGCTCCGACCGACCAACATACCAATCAATGAGCCAAAGTTCTCTTATCTAGATACTTTTGAGAAACAAAAAATACAAAAAAAAGAAACAGCAAAAGAAATAAGAAAACAGAAAAAACCACAGAGCCTTGCGCATGGTACGGTGTGGTGCAGTGGCTGTTCTTGTCGAACAACTCATCCCAGTCGTGTGGACGAGCGCGATTCGCAGTCGACAGACGGCGTCGTGCGACGAACGGACGCTGGCCACCTGGGAAGGCCAATGTTTTTGGGGAAACATTGGTCAGAAAACCAGTTGGGTAAACTAGGTGAGTAGGGATGGAGCCGGTTCCGGTCCGGATTCCGGATTCCGGCGCCTAAAATTGGATCCGGATCCGGTCCGGATTCCGGCGCAATTTTGCCGGATCCGGCCGGATCCGGCCGGAATGGCCGAGACCCGCGAATTAACAAGTTGATTCCTCCGTTTCAGAGCTGTTCAATGGTTTGACAAATTTGTGTCGGTGTTTTGTTGGTTTTGTTGTTGTGCATTTGACATGTGATCAGTGAGCGTTTCTTTAGTTTAGTGTTCTGTTCAATGGTAAACGGTTCACTGCTTTTGTCTTGAGTGGTAAACTTATGTGCAGCATCGTCCATTATAAAAAAACGTGGCTGCCAGCTTTTGGCCGACGTTGTTGATGAACAATAGCAGGTTTTTTTTGAAATCAGTCATATTCAGTTAGCTGTCAAACAGTTGCTTTTTTTGTGAGCCCCAGAACACCAGCGATTTTAGCGACGTGTGTTACCGTGGGTGTGCGGGGGTGCCGTGATCCCCTAAAACCCCATAAACCTCCCAACGACGAATCCACGAGACGACGAATCCATTTCAATGGTGTTGCCCGCCGTTTGCGCGCTGAAGCAGCGCATCGAACAAGTCGATGCGAGTGGCATTGGTACGACGAAATGCTGACCAGCATCGACACACGCTTCCGTGCGCTTTTCCACAACGAATCCAACATCATGGCCACGTACGTTGATTCGCGATTTAAGAATACTGCAGTCGTCTTCGAAAATTAAGGCGCAATTCGTTGTGAACGACTTCACATTGCAAAGAAAATCTTGAAACAACCGGAGACGCCCACAAACTGCGACGATACATCCGAGATCGCGAACAACGACGATGACGAAAGTGAACACGAGCCCGAACCAAAAAAGAAATCGACTGGCCTCTACGGAGGCATCGAGTTTCACGCTGCGCGACCGCGCAACCCGTCAGGCGAATCCAGTCTTGAAGACGAACTGCGCGGCGAAATGAATATGTACGAGTCGGATGATTTTATCGACGAACCGGACAAAAGTGATCTAATGCTAGACTTTTGGCGGCTGAACTCGTCTAAATACCCCAAACTATCGACAATCGCGCGCAGATACCTGGCACCGCTATTAACAAGCGTGGCAAGCGAACGAATGTTCTCTAAAGCCAGGCAGGTGTTTGTGCACAGCCGATCTCGTCTGTCAACTCAAAACGCCGAAAAGGTCATGTTTCTGAATGGAGTGTTGCCAGCACTTGATTATCCCTATGCGATGTGAATTTTGTCAATTGTTGTTTTTGTAATTTTTGGTTGGTTCATGTGCTGTGACTTGCTGACTTTGTTTCTGTGTCTGTGTCGTCTGTCAACTCAAAACGCCGAAAAGGTCATGTTTCTGAATGGAGTGTTGCCAGCACTTGATTATCCCTATGCGATGTGAATTTTGTCAATTGTTGTTTTTGTAATTTTTGGTTGGTTCATGTGCTGTGACTTGCTGACTTTGTTTCTGTGTCTGTGCTGTTTTATGCTGAAAATGTGATGAAGAAGCGACGAAATGTGCGTAGATGTTTTTTAGACACAAAAAGGCCATTCCGGTCCGGATTCCGGCAATTTTTGCCGGATCCGGCCCGGCCGGAATGGGCTTTTGCCGGATCCGGCCCGGATTCCGGTAAATTTGCCGGATCCATCCCTATAGGTGAGTAGCTAATTGGGTAAAACTCGACAGCTATAGTTTCTCTGTCGTTTTGTTGGGCATGTCATTGGTTGATTTATGATTGATTGAAGTCCAATAAAAGTGATTCAGTGAGAATCAATATCATTTGGGGCAACACGAAAGATGTTCACATGTAAAACACGTTTAACTTTTAATTACACTTCAACTGTTTTCTCGCTCTTCACGACACGCCCAGCCCAGCTCAACAATTTTCCATCCGAAATTCCCACCTCCAAGAGTGATCAATCGTTCCAGATCGTCTCTGCCGTACTGGAAGCCACCGTCGCCGTATCGCTCCTTATCGCCAATCAGAAAGACAAACCGGCACCCGGCGAATAACGGAGGTTGCTGTTGATGAAGATCATATGAGTTTTACGGTTGACATAAAAACCAACGTTTCAAAACTGGTTTTTCGGTTTTTTACCAACCCTCATAAACCACTTAACCAACCAACCAACCAACCAACCAATGACCCACCCAGCCAACCAACCAACCAGCAAGGCCGCTCGCTCTCGGGCGCGTCTCGGCGCGCCGTCACTCAGCCTGCCGCCGTGCTCGTCGACGATCGTGTCCATCTCGTGGTCGAGCTCGTTCGCCCACAACTGCTCCGCCAACGATCGCGTCAGCCAATCAACGTCCAAGATCCAAATGCCGCCGTGTTGCATCGCCGCAAGGACGATCGACGATTGGCGGCATTCGCGCGGCGCGGCGCTCGCCTGTTGTTTTAGTAGGGATGGTGTTTTTTTAATTGGTTTTCTTTTTTTTCTTTTTTTTTCTTTTTAAACTGTTTTTTGTTGGCATTTACTCATGCGTCTTTGGTGGGTTTTGTGGTCATGTGTGTTGGTTTTTTATACTTTGAATTCGTCTTCAAGCTGCCACTTGAGCTGTGAACTCCCCTTAAAGCACTTGCGCTTCCAGACATAAGCCGCAGCAATCTTGCTACAAACTACAGCACGCAGTAGTGAGTCGTGACTCGCGAGTTTTTTTGAAGCGATCGCATGAACAACGGTAAATTATGGTTCAGTTCAGTAGTTCCAAATAGTTTTTTTTCGCTTTTTACACATAAGATTACCAAAAAAAGGCCGACTACAAATAAAATCAACCACAAACCTTCACTAGCACATGCGTAACGCTGCCGAGCTTCTCAACAGCACTCGCATCATTCTCATCCAGCAAATGCGCGCGTGGCGTTAGTTGATTCAGCCACACGTGACTAGCACTAGTGCTACCGGAGACCGTCCGCAGCACGTCAGTCGGCACTAGCATCTCCACGTTTGTGCTACTGGTGCGCGCAAACACACTGGCACTGGTGATGTGCGTGTCAAGGTTGCTTGCTGAGTGCAGAGTGGACTGAAAAAAACAAAGAATAGATGAACGTCGCTAAATGACCATAAAAATAATACAGTCCATCTGGATAATATACGCAACTAGCTGACTGGTTAGTCAAGAGCCAATCTCAGCGCTGATTGGTTGGTCATGAGCAACTCTCAGTGCTGATTGGTTGGTCACCACGTCATGTTGCATATATTATCCAGATGGACTGCAGTAATCACACCACCTTCGTCAAGCATCGCAGCAGCTGTTGTCTCTGTTTCGCGCTAAACTTTGCGTCCACAACGTCAATTGGTCGCTTCCCATGGATCGAATGCTGATTGGCCGTGGCGCCCGCATCCAACAGCGCCTCCATCACGGCGCCACTTCCAGCGTGTGCGGCCAGCAACAGCGGCGTTTCACCGTCAGCATCTGCGAGAAAAAAACGGTTTTTATAACCAATATTCAATGTTTTCTTGTTGAACAGTTTGTTTCGACCTAGCGTTCGACACAGGACCAAACATTATGTATTCAAAAACGCAGTATGATGGGCTCTTAGACAGACGCATTACATCACAAACAGTTCATCAACTAAAAAATAGAGCGTGATACAAATGACACAATACACAATATAAAGGCGCATTCATGAAGCAGTATTTAGTGACGCGTAGCTGTGCGGTCACTAAATACTGCTTCATGAATGCACCTTAATACACACAGCACTCACTGGCCGCATTCACGAGAGCGCCATGCTCGAGCAACAGGCGCACGACGGCGACGTGGCCGAGTCTCGCAGCGACGTGCAACGGCGTCCGTCCGCTGTTGTCACGCACGTTCACGGTGGCAGCGCTCTCCTCCTGCGCAGACCGGCTGCTTCTTTACACCTGTCACTTTTTGGCAGAATACACAGAGCCTGCTCGCGAAACGGTGCGGATTGCCGCAAATCGATTTTTTGTGGCGCGACTACAACGTGCACCACCACACCGTCGCATGAGCACGGTCTGAATGGACATGAATGGTCTTTCACACAATTACCCCAATCAAACGGATTGAACGGACACAAAACAACCGAACAAACATTGTACGCAGTGTGTACACAAGCAACACGTGAACGGCGCGTACTACTGTTCTTTTGTGGCTGTGCAACTGTTGAAACAACGCGAAATTTCCACACGGCCTTTAAAAATGACTTCATATTGTCAATTGTCAGTGCAACTAATTCAACCTTAAAACACAATTGTTGGAACGTCACACTCTACCCGCGCGACGGTGTCGTGACTCATCGGCCGTATTGCGCTGAATTCAAATTTCAAAAGCGCGCGCTCGCCGCATGGCGGCAGATGCACCACGTTGCACGCCGTGCTCGCCATTACAGGGACATGATCATGACGACACAATCTCGTTTTTCGAAACGCTCAGAAAACGAACGAGCAGCTCGCGGATGCGCCGCTCCACGTTCGCGGTGGTCGTGCCGGATGCGGCCGATGCGAGTTGCTCGCACAACGTGAACAGCGGCGTGCAGCCGTAGATGCTGCGTGGCTTGCGCGACGACGAGCTCGTGGTGGTCGAGGACGACGCCACCGAGGAGGCACGCTCGTGCGAACTGCTCGTGCCAGCTGGAATGCGCTTTTTTGGAATGGTTTGGAATGAATCTTTCCACCTAAATTCTAAATCTAAATCGCTGGACATCACCATCTCACCGGTTTCAGAAACTTCGTAGGTAGTAGAATTTCGGGACTCAATGCACGCATAGCTAGAAACGCAGTTCCATTCTTGACACTGCCACTCAAGTTTGGTGAAGTGATCCGTGCCCGTCCGATACGGCGAAGTCATTTTGAATTGCCGTTGTAGTACCAAGCATGAAACTAATAATGCTTTCCACACGTTTGCAACCGCATTGAGTCGCAGAACCAAAAGAAACGGCAACACTAAAACTCCAGTGGTCGGTGGAAGGGTGGATAGACGGGCAATAATTATCAGTCAGATTTCAGCTTTTTGGATTGGACAGAGCAGTTTCGTTTCTGTGCCAAATGCGCTTCAAAGCAAATCAGAAGAAAAAGCCAACGCGCAAACCTGACGCCGCTAACGCTACTGTGGACTCTTTCGCTACAGTCGCACGCTGCGGCGTCATTCTCGGCATAGCAGGTTTTGTCTTCGGTTTCTTCTTGCCCGTGCTTTTGCTCAACGCCTGATTCGCATTGTCGTCTTGCATGTAGATCGGTTGCCTTTTCACGAGAGCGACATCAGCGGATGTCGGCGAACGCTGCAGAAAAAAGGCAAATTTCTTGACCGCAACAAGTCTTGGTCCCCTGAAGATCATATTCTATCCGCTTTGTTCATGCGCTGGTGGATTATCCTTCGATTTGCGTTCGACGGCGGGCTTCTAGAATCGAATGGAACGAGACAACCGCAAATCCAAAAACAAAACATCAAAACTACAATCACTCGCACACCAGTCGCGAGTCAACAGCGACCGTTTTCATTCCGCTGCTGCTGCGACTTCGCGAACTCGACGCCAAACTGAGCGGGCGTTTCCTCGGCCGTTTCCTTGATGCTGCAGTGTTCGATTCGATCGGTGTCGCCTGCTTATCGTCGTCCGCCAATCGAAGTCTCTTCGATTCAATTTCGATTGTCTTTTCTTTTACTGTCACTTGACTGGTCGTGTCGCCCGCTTTCGTCCGAGTTTTCGGTGCCGCCAGTGACGATGTTCGACCAGTGCCATCGGCGTCGACGGATGACGCGCGACTGCCGCTGCCCGGGTCGCTGTCGTCCTGCCAGGATGATCGCACTGATTGGTCACTCACTGTCTCTCTCGCAGCAGAACCAAAAAAATTAACAATAGTACTCCACTCGCGTTGACCCACCACACCACGCAGTTTTCTATTTACCTTTTTTGGCTGCTTACGATCACTCAATGCGCGCATAGATAGGTAAACAGTCGCATGCATGACGCGGCAAATTCAAAATTGGCAAAGTGACCCGAGTCCCATAAATAGGGCCAGATCACTTAGGCTAACTTGAAGATTGAAACTGGTTTCCTTTCTGCGCCTACAAACGTATTCAGTCGAACAACCCAAAAAATTGACAATAGCACTCGACCTTTTTTTGGTTGCACATGATCACCAATCACCCGAAATATTCTGGAATCCGTTATTATCTTTTATTTTGGTTCCGAGGTTAGGATCATGTTGTGCATTGTATTATACAAAATTTCGGTTGTGAGACAGCTGTGACCGTCTTTGAAAATCATGCTAAGAACTGTTTAGGCAGATGTATTTCGTCTGTTTGCCACTTTTGTTGTGCGTGGAATCTAATCAGAATAAAAATCAGAATCTGAAATTCGGATAACGTCCGTTTAAGTATTATAATGTTCGACTATGAGCGTGTTTTATGATATGAACCGAACTTTTGAAATCCACGCTCCAGTTTTTTATTTTTATTTTATTTTTTTTTAATATTTGAAGCACGCCCCCCACCGATTCCGGAAACCCGAAGGTATTTGTTGACACTGTTGTGTGCGCACGCGCGCGTGCTTTTTTGCTTCCAAAAAAGTTACAGAGGTGGCGACGACTACACACACTTGGGACGTTTTTGAACGAGAACAACGACGAAAATGCCGATCACATACACGTCCGGTCAAAAGTGCTTGATTCTGCGCAGAATCTTGGAACACAAGAACGTGATTTTCAACCCGCTCACGGATTCGGTCACGAAAGAGTCGAGAAAAGCGGCCTGGAATGACGTGTTCGATCATGCGGTGCGCCACGGCATTCGGTTTCCGGAGGGCAAAAATTGGAGCTTTATCCGTGACACGTGGTTTCCAAATCAGCGCAACGCAATCGTGGTCAGTATTTCGCTGTTGTGCAAAACGTTTTTTTCTGTGTTATTGAATTGTTATTTGAACTCGTAACAAGACATTGTTGCCTGCTTGCCCCCCCCCCCACGACTGGCATGGCACGTCACGTGACGTGGCCATTTCAAAAGCGATTTGCATGTCATTTTGTTTGTTTGAGATAAAATAATCAGTTGGGTCTTACGAAATCACCGCAAATGCAAAAAAATGCTGCAAATGCTTCTCCAGAATATGCGCGCATCATTTTGATTTTGACAAAAAAATACACGAAACGTCAGTCTGTGGTGTCTCAGGCGAAACTCGACCGACTGGGTCGATTCAACGAAACGGGCGACGGCGGCGATGACGCCAATTTCAACGCGCACGAGAACATTCTGCGCGAGATCCTGCAAAACAACAACAACAACAACAACATCAATTCGTCCGTCAATGTCGGTTTCGATGTCGACGATCTGTTCGTCGACTCGGTGGTGCCGTCCAGTTCCTCCCCAACGGCGACGTCGTCATCGACAGTCACTTCTGCCGGTCTGGCCGTTCCGCTCGAAGTGCGACCGATGAAACGCGAGCTGACCGACGACGGCGAACGTGCAACGACGAGTTTCTCACAACGCCGCCCCGCTCCTGGAGCAGCTGCTGCTGCAGCAATGTATCGCAAAGTGAAACGTCGTCGTCATCGTTTTGCGCCGACGCGAAAGCCGGCTGACGACGATACCAGCGCTGTTGTTGACCGACAAGAACAAGTGAACTCGCGCAAATCAGAGCAACTGCAGGCGGACTTGATGGAGGCGCAGTTGTACCTGACGCAACTGCAGTGCTACGAGCTGGAGAGGAAACTCGGACTGCCGCATCGATTCTTCCAAAACAACAACAACAACACCAGTTCAAATGCACGGTCAACAATGAGTGGACGTGCGTCCGCGACATCAACGTTTGATGCTCAGAGTCAGCGATTCGGTATTCAGGTGGATTATGAGTGAATTTGCGGAGTGTTGTTTCGGTTTTGTTTGGTTTCTCGCCAGAGCTTGTCAACGATTTTCTATTGCACTGTGATCTCTCAGAAGATACTTTCGAATAAACGTTTTGGTAAAAAAAGCAGGATTTAATGTTCGACGGTTGCTTTAATAATGCTCATTGTTTTTTGGAGAACTGTGTTTTGTGATCGTTCACACCAACAGACCTGCTGACGTGTGGTGTCAGTTCACTCGGTTCTAATCACCGCAACAAATGACAAGGTTTCAGAAAGCTTTTCGCACACAAGAATCATTCAGTTCTCTGGCATTCATTTGCATGAAGCACACCCCGCACAAAAGCATGTTGAGCTAACAATCATTTACTTTACTCACAAAAAAACTCAAAACTCACTGTGGAGCCGAAAAGCGCCCAAAAGCCGATGACCAGCAGATAGCAGAAATGTCACCCACCGAGCAGCTGCTGTCTAATTTCCATCAAAAAATGGCATTTGCGCGCGGGGTGTGGTGGACTGATCGAGCGATTTACTGATTCACGTGGAAAACTGTGCCCACAAGAACACTTGAAATCACCCACAATTCCACTCCACTGACCATGCCCGCCACAAGCGCAGTCGACTGTTTCGCCGCTGCTGTTCGGTCGTCGGTCGCTTGCGGCTTCGCTTGTCGTTCGGCTTCGATCCGTTTCCGTGCCAGATCCAACGATTGAACGCGACGACGCACCGCGCGCACAACGCCTGGGAAGTGATTGACATTCGGATTTTTGGAAAGTGGAAAGAGCAATTCATGCCGACACTCGTGGTGATCCACGGAGCACAATTTCTGTAACGTGTTCGGATTCGATCCGCCCGATCATAACAATGGATGTGCGCATTCGGTCGTTTTTTATGGATGAGTTCGAAAATCACCGCACTGTATAAGAATAGGTGGGAACATTGATAGGAAACGGAAAACAAGACTAGTGCATGTTTTGTGATAATCAAACATCACACGATTAGTAAGAGGTGTCGTGAATTTGCGGCGAGCAAGACGCAAAACGGCAGAACATTGGTTTTGATTTCATTTGAAAGAAGCCTTGACTTTCGATGTATTGCATCCCACCCTCACACTACGTAAAACATCCGCACATCAGCCAACGTTGCTAGCAACAAATGACGAAAACCGCACCTGAAATCGTTTTCTTCGTTTTCACGCTCACAGTCTCTGTCGCGGTCACTTCTGATTGCTTGTCATTCACGTCGCCAGGCTGTCCGGCGGGCTGCAGTTACAATTTGAACATACGACGGTAGGGCACGAGTGGATTCGAAGGCACACAAAAGTGAACCCTCCAGTGACGATATCAACTCACCACGACTCAACTAGTTTCCAGGAACAATACGAAACAGGCATGGTTGCAAATGAAGACGCATTCGTGAACTGTCCGCTGATTGGCTATGTCATACTGATAAGACTAATCATACTTCATGAATGACCCAGTTCAATTCAAATTCTACGAAACCAGGCTAGTGAAACTGATCCACAATGAATCAACTGAAAAAGCAGAAGCGAATCAAAACAACAGAAGAACACTTTATTTCTGGTTACTTTAATGTTGACCGACGCAAAAAAAAACACTTTTCTTGGACAGTTTGGCTGTTCTCCACTTGACAAAGCCAAGCAATCGAACTCCAACTGCCTGTTGAGTGCCCTGCACGTACCGTTTCGACCACTCCCACTGCATCACCGTCGGTGGTCGTCTCGTTCGCAGATGCGCGTGCGCGTGCCCTTCCGGCTCGTTGTGTCGTGTCTTTCTTGAGCTCCTGCTGAGCCGGTTCTTTGCTGACAATGAAGTCGGTCTTTTGCTCTTGTCGACTGGTTCGCTCCGCTGTGCTGCCAGCTGTGACCTGCTGACAACAAAAATCGTGCACTCGCGTACGGAAAATAGGGATGAAAAAACCGGGATTTTTATTTTTTGTGAAAAAAACGGTTTTTTCCGTGCCATCCCTGACGGAAAACGTGCATTTTTGCTTACGGAGTACGTCTTCTACAAAGCACCGGTTCTCAGCACGATATGCCTTCCCATACGTGACCAGCAGGACAGACAATAAGAATGAATCTATCTGTTCTGATTTTCATATTTCCGGGAAAACGCGAAGAAATACCGCAGAAAAATTAGAAGAAAAAACTGAAAGAGCAAACACTCGTGCCGAGATCCTCCAGAAACTACAGAAAAAAAAAACAACGACACCACGATGGGAACCGTCGAGGGTGGAGAGGAGCGGTGGCGCGTGTTGCGCGTGCCTCCGTTGAAAAAAAAACCGTGACTCTGCAGGTGCTTGCTTCTTACGTTGGGGACACCACCAACGTCACGGCCAAACGTCCTTACGCGAGTGTCCGTCGGCCAGGAGCGGCGTGTTGGCACCTCCGGCGACAGACTCTGCTCGCGATCGTTCGCAGCGGCGCCGTTTCTTGCTGTCGCACGCTTTTTCGAGCGGCGTTGCTTCGTTGCACTGCCACTGCTGGCGCGCTGCCTCGCTCGGGGCGTCGCTTTGGTTGTGCCGCCGGGTGACGTTCGAGTGGACGTTTCTGGACATTGTTCTAAGTGAAATAATTCATAATAAAACCGCAGTTTGTATCATGAAATGATACGAAGAAAAGCCGTGTGGAGAGCAACAGTGTTGCGACAGAGAACAACAACCAAAACAATATTGATATAAACCAGTTCACTCACTGCCCGTGGACCGGGCCTGTCGTCGTCGGCGTCTAATCGCGGCCAGATCCAAGTCCTCAAACGAGTGCCGTTGCATCTCCTGTGTCATCGAAAACACATCGTCAAAAATCATCGGTTGGCGTTGTTGCGCCAGTGTGTTTGCGGCCGCTGCTGGCATGTTTTCGTGAGCCAGTGTGTTTGCGGCCACTGCTTCTGCTGCTGGCACATTCTCGAGCGTTGATTGGTCGGCTTCTTTGGTGGCGCTCTCTGCTGATTGGCTAGCGACAGGCTGCGATTCATCCAACTGACCGGCGGCGGAATGCGCCTAAAATTCCGATATTTTTAATGAAGAATTGAAATGAAATTTCAGAAACTTCAGAGAAAGCATAAGTACTCTCAAACACTCCACAAAAAAGCCCACCAGACCGGTGCGATAGCGGCCGCGTAAGCCGGGTGGAGGATTCCCAGAATTTCTCTTGCCGGTTAGCGGGAACTGCTTCGTCTGGTACACCAATAACTAGGGATGGAGCCGGATCCGGTCCGCATTCCGGCAAATTTGCCGGATCCATCCTTACCAATAACCGTAGCAACGGTGATCAAATCCGGTTCTAGAACGGAACTGGAGGAACCTGAACCGGATCACCACCAGAAAAAAACGAAAACCCACCGAGCAGGCGATGAAGACAAACAAAAAAATGACACACAGAACGCACGTGCGGTTCAGCAGCGGCCTCCGCCTGCGGCGATTCGCCCGTTGGCGAACGGATTGGCGACGGCGCCAGCTCCTCATTGAACGAGAGCTCGAGCGGCTGAGAGCGTTTCTGCGTCGATGTTGAGTGGACGACAGGCGGCGGTGACACCTCATTGGGCGGCTGGGTCTCCGGCAGTAGCCAATCAGCGTGCGCCGACCGATTCGTGATCGCTGGTGCGACTGAAAATCAATCGGACAGCACTGCACTAGCACCTTTTGCAGCTCTGGTCTGTATTTGCATTTTCATTTCGCGGCACAGCGGACCAATGCGGAGACCAATGCGACTCTCACGTGCGCTTGCCGACACACGGCCGAGAAATTAGTGCCATAGTTACCGCGATGATTTGAAATTGTCTGAGTGGCCCTGCCGAATCGCAGGATCGCTTGACCAATTTTGAATTGCCGCCTCAAGCACGACACCAACATGCGAGAGGGCGTGCATAAATGAAATGAATTGAACGAACGGGGTTTGCCTTTCGTTCCGGACGATGACGAAAACGAACAGCGGTACACATACAGTTTCATAAACGCGTAACAGTTAGCAGTGAATAGAAACGTACACTCAACACAACCGAGGAACAGGAAACCAGAGTAAGAAATAACGCACCGTCTTTTGACGCTAACACCAATCAGAAACTAAAACCAGTGTCTGACCAACCAGTAACGTGGCCAGAAATGCCAGCGCCAAGCTCAACCGAGTCGCGACTTAGCGGGCGGCTGTCTGCTTGGCCGTTGCTGCCAGCTTGCTCACTACGACTGTCATCGTCGTTGGAATTTGTGGTGCCCTGGCAATAGCACCCACCGTCACTGATGTTGGCTATTTTTCATTCAGCATTATTTCTTTCAACCAACACAACCATAAGCTATTCATGCAGGCCCTGATCTAGTAGCATTGGTATGGATTCATGAGAAAAACTAATCAGACACAATGTTTCTGTTACCCGAGTTACCCAAATGTCTGGCAAAATCGAGCCAAGCAGCATGCACTGCAAAGAAGATCTACACTTCGGTGTGCTTGCAGTCAAATGGGTCGGGTATTGTATGGAAAACAAAACTCTGTTCTCACTCGTTTCCACTCACTCACGGTAGACTAAGACGAGCTTTTTCCCAGATCAACAATGTTTGAATGGAGAAGAGTTTTAAAGAAAAACAAAAATCTGACACTGAGTTTCGACTTGGCAAGAGGTTGCAGAAAAACAACAATTTGAACTCATAACTTGGGGAAACACGAACGGTGGGACTCTGCAGGTTGCACGGCACGGCGGGCGCGTCCGGGTTCACGGTCTGCACGGACAGCATCTGGGACATCTCTTCCACCCAGGCAGCCGCAGCAGTTGAACCGCAAACCAGAAGCCCATCCGCTGTGTCAGCACCAATCGCCGCTGCCGACTCCGCCTCTCGCACATTTTCGCTGTTGTCGCCGAGCGTATCTGCGCATCTCCACAGTTATCAGTGTGCGTTTCAGTGATTGGTTGTTGCGTGAATAGCAGGTACATAAAAGTGTAAAAGATAAAAAACCAACTAAAAGTTATACCTTGTCGGTCTTTCTGCCACTGTTCGATTTCAGCAATTGCAGCGTGAGCATCCAGTTGCTCCGCTGGAAGATAAATCGAAATCACAAAAGTTACGCAAAAAATAATCGAGCGCAACGCTGATTGGCTGCAAAGGTACCAATCATCAAATTCAGCCAGCCAATCAACTGGCAGTTGCGTCCTGCTCTCTCTGCTCTGCACTTGCACTCCACCCCTCTGACAAAGTTGTCCCATCATGTGAGCTTGGAGACAGCCACAGCGCACAAACACACTAGCACGACAGCGCACATGATGCCAGTGCGTTTGTTCGTTGTGTGTCCACAGCATCACAGTGCACAATCTTCCAAAGCAAAACAATCGCCTGTCTCTACCTGTGTGTGCCAGCTCACGAAAATGCGCAATCAGTTGATTCAGCACGAGTGACTCATGGATGTCGCTGGGACGGGTCGGCAGCTCGCAGCAAACGCAGCGGTTCCTTCGTTTCACCTCTTCAACGCAGCAGCTGAGAAACGAAACGATTTCATTTTCATTACAGTCGAGTCGAACTGTAAATTATAGGCTATCAGCTGATTGGTTGGTGCATACGTGATACAGACCCCGCCTCCACAGCAACGCCTGCACAGAAAGCACGCATCACGTGTGATCAGCAGCCATCACGTAGAAAAAACTCTGAAAGCAAACAAAAAGCCTTCACCCGCAAAAATGATGTTGACATGTGGTGGCGTGGTACAACTTGAAACCGTCATTGCCAATAGCAGTCAACGTTTTCGGGCATCTGAAAAGGAATGAAAAAACGAAGTGTACAACCTGGTCCGCTGACTGCGTGCAGCACGATCGTGTTGAGACCCAACAGGTAAAGTTCTGCGAGTCAAGCAAGCAGTCCAGCTAGAAACTTGCCAGAAAGAAACCAGAGATGCCAAAGACCAAAAAAAAACAAAAAAGTGCACCGGAGCGTGCCATCGCAGCTGTCAAGGTGAATTCAGGACATTTCAGGTGGTACTGTTGTTTTTTCTATGAGTTCTACGAACCAATGCAATTGCAGAAATCGAAAGGACGTCAGTTTCATGCTTGATGTAGCGATTCAAAATGGCCCTACCCTAGTGACTCAATCGTATTTCAGGGACTCGGCGGGTCACTTCACCAATTTTGAGTTCCCGCGCGAAGAATTATTAAACTGCTACGCCTCATGCGCGTATCGAGTCGCAGAACCAATATAAAAGATAATAGCTAATAAAAGTCCACTAATAAAAGTGCAGCCTAGCTGACGCTAAATCCGTGCATCACCTTTTACAGTAAGACTTTTTAACAACAACAGTGAAAGGCGAGATCCGTTGACCGACCGTTCGTTTTCACACTGGTTTATGCGGAGATTAGCGCGCGCTTGTTGCTTCACCTGCTCGATGCTTTCCGCCATCTCAGTGTCCAGACGGGCTTTCTCCTTCGCTCGCGTCTCCATGATGAACGACGGGCTTTGCTTCGAAACCCGTCCGGTTGATTGTTGTTGCCGTTCTTCTTGTTTCAAACTTTTCTGTTCTTTCCTTCCTCGCGCTTCGATTCTAACATCAACGAAGTCGTGACTAGAAGCTCCTGAAAATAGCAGCAGATCTTCGGCCGGTCTTTTTGTTTTACAGAAGCCGAACAACGACAACACGGGAACCACTTTGAACACTCGCTGCGGTTGTCAGTCATTGCCTGATTCATGCACCTCAACACAAAGCACTGATTGGCTGTTTATTAGCGAGCGACCAATCACCTGCTCGGCTGCTAATAATGCGCTATTCTAGCAAAATGATCCGACTAGAAAATCGAAAAAATATTGGCAAGCCTGTTTACTTCATGCAACAGGACTTCAATTCATCGAAATAGCTCCAAAGCCGACGGATATGAACTTGAGTTTTTATTTTAAAAAAACAGCTTGAGCTGACATTTACAAACAATAAAAAACATAAAGAGAAGGTGCACCAAAGTTGAACAACCGGTATTATCAGAATCAAAAAAATGAAAACATCATTGCAGAATGAGATCAACAAAGAAAATGTCACTGACAAGACAAGAGATTAAAAAACAGAAAATTGAAACACAAAATCACACAATACGCACCAATCTCGTGGCAAACACAAACCTCGTGATAAGTGAACTCAAGGTTGATAACGTGATAACGTTGATGCAGAAAACAGAAAACATCCAAAAAGAAATGGACAAAAAATGCAACGCCTCCATCACTGGAGGGCTGAACTGGAATCATGCTCTCAGCAAAAATTGCCTGACTTGAAAGAAAGTAATGAAAACGATTGAATGAAAACCCTCAAAACCATTGAACAAAACGTCAAACGAGCAATACTTTGATCAACGAATTTTGCTTCACTCTACTGAACAAAAATGATGCGAGTCCTTTGATCATTCAACATCCACACGTTGTCCGCTTCATACGCGTTTAGGCACTCCATGAACACTTCCTCGTCAAAACCTGAATCAAAACATAGCGCATTTAGCTAGCCCTTGTCTGAAGACTGTGTGGTATTTTCAGCACGTGCTTTTCGGTCCAACCAGTTTCCGTTCCGGCTCGCTCCCAATACGTTTATTTCCCGTCCCAATGAAGCCAATAAACAAAAAAATGGTTCGAATGTCATTTCGGGACTAAATTGTCCCGATACCCCTCGCCCAAGTCACCTTTCGCAATCGCCTTGCGTCGTGCCTCGTCCACGCCAATGGCGTTGTCGTTTTCGTCGTCGTCCATCCGCGACTGATACAGCTCCTTGATGATGTTGTACACTTGGTCGATCGGGCGTTCACGACTGTGGAGAAAACGGATGAAAGAAAAAAAAACCATAAACCCTCAACCGTGAATGTGGGGCTGTGTGGTCAGCCAATGTGTGTCTACCGGCAAACAAAGGAAAATCGGACAATGTACCGGTGTCTGTTTTGTTTTATAAGGGGCATTCATGAAGCATTATTCAGTGACCGCAGAATGTTTCAACACAGCTATGCGTCATTAAATACTGTTTCATGAATACCGCTTTAGACGAAGAAACTCAACAAAGTGCATTTTAAAATCGCCGTCATCGACTGACTGTCTGCGCTGCGCTCGATCCGGTCGCAGTGAGCTCTTGCTGGCCTCCATCAATCGATTCGCCTCCTCGACGTCGTCGGCGTTCACGGTGTCCGCCAGACGGAGGCGCGCCTGCGAGATGAAAACAAAAACCAAACGTGCGGTCGAACTCAAAATTATAGGCAATCAGGTGATTGGTTGGTGATGGTGATGCACGTGACGTGATGCATGCCTTCTGCTCTTGGTTACCATGCGTTGCGAATGCGAGTGTGCGACTGCTTCTCATAAAGTCCTGGTCTGAAGACCTTGCACCTTTTGAAACACAGTAATCGGGATGTTACGTGAACGAAAGATACTGCGTTTATAACTGCAGTGCACTGCTGTGTGTATTGTCTATAACCAAACTGAACAAAACACACAATATAAAAGTCGAGCGCGCATTGATTAGCAGCATATGATCCTAAAATGAACCAATCAAGCTGCAATCGCACAACCAATCCACACAACTGACCAGCGCAGTGGCGAGCCGCAGTATGGCGAGCAAACTCCGGGGCGACGTGAACGTGCTGTCCTTGCTGTCGCGTGCCTCCCGGCGCAGTGCGACGTATCGATCGACCAGCGTTTTCGTGAGCGCCTCGTGCACGATCGGTTGCTTTCGTTTCGCCAGAGCCAGAAATTTTCTGTTGAAGAAATGGTTTTTTGTTTTTTTTGTCGTTTTATTCTGTAACTTTCTGACCTTTCTTCACTTCTGTTCTGTCGCTGAGACAAAGCTTTACAGAGATTTTAAAGTACCAAGGTTGCCACAAGTCAAGGCTGTCAAATGAAATGGGACTTTCTTTATCTTCCAGCCTTGTAGCAACCCTGCTAAAATAAGGAAAATGCACTATGTTTAGAGTCCTTTTTGTCAACTTCCTTTTCTTTAGTGTCTCATGTTCTCATTTTATCTTATTTATTGTTACTGTTTTTTTAGCTTCACACTTTCAAGGTCATATGAACGCGAAGCTTCGACTCAAGAAACACCAAACATCGGGCATTCTCCTTTCATCCACCACACCGACGCTCTTGTCATATTTCCACGTGCATTCGCCAACCTCATGAGTTTATTGTCCAACGGAGTCATGCCCTCCTTCGCCGGCTCCTGGTTGTGCATGTGCACGTAGGTGATGTGTTGCGCGATACGCAGGTCCTTGTCGTGGTCGGGTTTGTCCTGAAGAAAGACATAAAACCAGTAAAAAGAATGCAAATCTTGCCAAATAAAAAACCAACAAACAAGTGGCGTTTAGACCTAAGCATTATATGGTGCATCGATTGATCCTGCGCAGGAAAGACTCCGCCTTCACAGCAATCTATGTATCACGTGTGCAAGTGCTCTAACCAGCCAATCAACTAAACAAAAGCAAACGAACTTGAATCAACCAGAGCAGGTCGAAACGGCTGAGCAAGGCTGCCGGCAGGTCCACGTTGTGCTCGATCGACTTCTTCGGGTTGTACCGACCGTAGGCCGGATTCGCGGCCGCCAGAATCGACACGCGTGCGTTTAGTGACGTCATGATGCCAGCCTGACAGTTGGCGGGCAATGGTTTTCGTATTTTCGGCTTTGAGTGATTTCACATCTGGCTTGGAAGTGATTCTAAGGAAATACTTTCTTTTTCTTTTTTTGAAACTCCGTTTTTGAGTGATTTCACATCTGACTTCAGTGACACAAAGCACATGTTTTTTTTCTCGTTACAGCAAACGCCTGCAAAGAGCCGAATTTATTCCTACAGCGTCATTCGATATGAATGGGGAGAAAACAGAATTAGGACTGCAGTGAGTCTTCAGTTCCGAAAGTGGTAACAACATATCGCTGATGATTGCAAACTGATTGACGCCGATTACAGCAACATTTTGTCCACACTGGCCACAAAAATGACCAGTCGTAAACAATGCAGCGATCAATGACTACAACGCCATTCATTGAACATGAAACGCCAGCGTCTTTTCACCGTCGCCAACCAATGAAAGGCACCTTGGCGATCGATATGGTCTGTTGCTCCATGACCTCGTGGATGGCCGTGCGATCGGCGTGCATCATCTTGTCGAACTCATCGATGCAGCAGATCCCCCTGTCCGCCAGCACGAGCGCACCGCCCTCGAGCGTCATCTCGCCAGTCACCTGGTCGCGCATCACCGCCGCCGTCAGGCCGACACCGCTGCTGCCGCGGCCTGCACGAACAAACTGCCATCACATCCACCCATGAACACTCTTGACGGCGGTTGGAGTTGTGAGGATATTTGGGTCAAGAGTGAGTTCGAAAGAAAATTGTGAGCATTGTTGCACAAGTTCAAACTGTTTTCACAACGAAAGTTCATAATCCTATTAAAAAACCGATTATGCAACAGTACGGTTTTAGATGGCCTTTCGTCATGCTGTGATGTGTTCAATTGTTGTTCATGTTCAATTCATGTTCAATCCACATCGTTACCGAAGTGGATGTTGTTCCGTATTGTTCTTGACCGAAGAAATAGTGATAGTGTAGTGTTCTGAATGTTCTGAAACACTCGGTTCGCCCACACTCCTCAAACGCAGTGCCCCAAAGCTGGCAAAACTGTGCACGCTGCACGTGACGCTCATTGACCACAATACCGTAGGACGACCAATCATCAGCTCAAATTCAAACTGCAGCTCGGCAAACCGCTGACAGCTAGATTAGCCACCCAAAAAAACAGAGTGGCACAAAACCAAACCGGTGGTGTATTGACTGCGCGACGCGACACGATCAATGTGCGACAACAGTTGACTCTTTGCAACGCCCGGATCGCCCATCAGAATGATGTTGATTGCGCCTGAGCGAAGCAGAAACGAAATCAAACAAAACCGTCTTCAGTTGCAGTCAGAAGCGCACAGAAAAGTTTCACCAAAAGAACAGCAACTTACGGCCTGTGTGACCAGTGTTTGCTAGTTGAGAAACTTGTGTTTTTTCGTGCACTTCCACAACATCCAAAACAAAATGCCCAGGAGACTAAGCAAGTCGCCCGATCGCGCAGTTTCAAACAAAAACCCACGTCAGCATGAAAGAGGAGTGCCCAATCTCGAAAACTCACCGCGAATCTTCATGCCGGCCGCATTCTTGTCGACGCCGCCGACCAGCTGCAGCAGCAGCGACTTCTTGACGTCCTCGTGGCCGAAAATCTCCGGCGCGATACTGTACGCGAGGTGGTCGTAGAAGTTCGCCTGCGAGACGACACGCAACTCGTCGTCGGTCAACTGGGCGTCCGCCTCGAGCTCGTCGCACTCGTTCGCACGGTTCAGGTTGTCGATGTGCTGCAGAGAAGTATTATAAAAGTTTATTTGATGTCTTTCTGTTTGTTTCCATGATCACTAAACTTCAAGTAGCGAGAGTGTGTGGACTGGAGAACAACCATGATTACAGGAAAAAGGATCCAATTCTAACAATTTCCATGATCAGAAACAGAAAGTTGGAAACATGGAACTTGGGAATTGTGCGCTTATCGTGGGTTGAACGCTGGATGGTTGGCTGGAGTCGGATTTTGTTAAAACTACTGGACAGAAAGCAAGAAATGAATGAATGGGTAGATGGACGAGAGATTAGTGATTTTCGTGGGGCTTGCGGGCCGGGTACCCCACCGGCTCATAAAGTCAGACACAGACACGCACATAAAGAAAGTGCAAAAATCTCACGGACAAGCGCATTCATGAAGTAGCATTTTAATGACGCGTAGCAATGTTGCAACATGAATGCCACGCGTCACCATAAATAACTGCTTCATGAACACCCCTCAAGCGACCACCACTGACATGAGCCTCAATGAAGACATCGCTGAGCAGGCCGCCGAACAACTGTCGAAAGCCGGTCTTCATCTGCGGCAGGAAGACGCCCGTGAGGGTCACGTGATCGCCCGGTGCTGCGAGACGCACGTTCTCGCCGCGCACGTAGACCGTGCTCATGCGGGGGATGCTGCCGACCGGCACTTGGTCCGACTGAAAACGGTGATTGGTTTTTGATGGACATTCTTGAAAGTCGCTCTCGTCTCTTGTATTCCACTGAAATTTGAATGTCGCCTCTCGTCTCTTGTATTTCATTGAAAATTGAAAGCCACCTCTCGTTTTTCATTGAAAAGTGCGAGTCTATTCCTTGTATTGCGCGGTGCAGCAACTAGTCGTCGTCCGTCACGCTGACGTGAACAACACGCCATATGCCAATCAGCTGAAGTCCTATTAGTCTATATGGACAATAGTGAGTGACGGTGGTCCAAAATACAAGACTTGACCGTGGTGTATGCGCATACGACCGTATGAACGCGCCTTTTGAGCGTTCGATCTGCGGTTCTGCCATCGCCACGAAAACATGACACCAATCAACGCATTGTTGTAAACAGTCAAATGTTCTTCTCAAAGCAAAACAAATCAACAATAATAAAGCACAGAGCAACGCCACTCACGTGCTCCTGAATGCGGAGCTCCTGGAATTTCACGAATTTCGAGCCGCGCACTTGCATGATCAGGCGACCGTTGGCGCGCGACTCGGTGCAGTCCTTGCTCGGGCAGCGCAGCGCCGGCATGAAACTGGCGCCTGTCACCTGAGAGAGAAACGATTGTTTTTGGATAAATACACTGATGATGAATACATGCAATGAATGACATGAGACTTTGGCTTTTTTGGCTCATGACAAGTTTTGGCCTCCCAGTGGAGTACGTTATCTTTAACAAATGGTCTTGATCATACTGCGCACGCTTCTGGATCATCAGCGGGGAATAAAATTCTCCATGTAATTTTGCCCCATAAATTCTCTAGGTGGGACACCGAACCCAAGGTGGTTCTCCCGGCCACCAAATCCCCAGAGTTTCCGCGGCTCACCGGTTGATATGTTTCATTAGCACAAGTGTCGCACGTGTACGTGATCACCTCAGCCATCGGTTTCACCTGCAGCAACAACAGGAAAAATTAATTAACAGAAGAAAAGTATGTGAACGCAAACAGTCAGTGTCAATCAACGGTGCACATGCCTGGTATTCACGGGTGCCGAACAAAGCAGAATCAAAGCAATCGAACACAAGACGGAACACAAAAAAAACGAAAAAAACATTTAATATTTTTTTTGTGCCAACCTCCGTTGCTCTGATGACGATGCCTCTGACAGTGACCAGTTTGCCGATGTGCGACGCCTTGATGTCTCGAACGGACAGCGGCTTCTTGTCGGTCGCCGGCTTGAAGTAGACTTCGCTGAAGATCGAAGAAATCACAGAAAACATTACATTCCAATTCCAACGGCGTATTCACAAATCCCCGAGATCAAACAATCGACAATCAAGCAAGAATACCAAAGCAGAAGACAACAAAACGTGAGTTTCTCTCCAGAACAACGCCAATAGCCACTCACAAGCGACGCAGCAGCGTTGGCGGATACTGAGCGCGCGCGTTCTGCGAGCTGCCGGCGGCGTCGTGCTGCTGCTGCTGGCGCGCCTGGTCTAGCCGCTGATAGATGAACGCGTCAAGTGAGTCTTTCACTGGTGGACCGATCATCTGCAACAATAATGAGAGCGACGTTTCGGCAACTGCGCAAATCTGCACAGCACGCTGATTGGCTGCATTATGCGTCGCTGCATTTCAGCGATTCGATCTGAAAAATAGTGTGTCGGCTGTAGTCAGCTCGACGAGACGCGTCGAACGAACCGAGTAACTTGTATCAGATAAGCTTATAATTTTTTTATTCACACAACTGGATTTTCTGCGAAACTCCACACCATTCCTTGACCAACAAAAAGGTCCCAGAGAAACAAAACCCGAAGGTAACCAAACTCCGGTTGTTTCAGTGCAGGGGTGATTCAACCCTCGCCGCGATTGGGGGCAGCCTCTAAGCTGCGCTGTGTTCTGGTGGGGGTCGATTTGGAAAAACGAGAAGCTGCCAACCGAAAACACAGCAATGAAAAACAAAACAACAAAAACAAAGCGAATCCGTCCGACATTGTTCGCGTGCAGATGCTGGCTGATCAGTTGCTCGACGGCGTCCGCGGCGATGTTCGCATAACGATGCGCATTGCTCTCGATCGAGTGCACCAAGTCCGGGTCGTGCCGTTGCAGGTGGTCGAGATCGATGTACAGGGCGACCTGTGCTCAGTGCGACAGACAGGTCAGTTTTCATTAAGGGGGATTTAGCAATTAGTTTTTTGTGCGTACGCACGGACGACACTTAAAAAAATTTAAGTGCTATCGACTTAGAAATGGTGTCGTGTGTGCTATCTTAATGCATTACGGACATGTTTAGTTTGCGCACGGGATTTATAACGATGTCTGTGCGTGCGGACAAAAAAACGAAATGGTGTTTTCGCCTTAAAAACGCTTTGTGTCATCTTTTACTTTTGTTCCAAGACTCAATGCGCGACTATTTTACAGATTTGACCACTGAGATACGAACTTTTCGACACGTTTTTACTGACGAAAAAATGACAGCAACAACAAAAACGATCATCCAACGGTCCCATCCAACTCTTTTTTCTGCACACACACACCTGTTCGCGCATGGCCAGCTGCTCAACCTGATCCATGTACGTGAACACCTTCTGCTGATTATCTTCATCCTCAACGTAAAACGACGAAATGAAATCGACAATTTTCGCCTCGTCGTCTTTGTACGACGCCTTCTTGCTTTGTTGATCCGCCATTTTTCAAATGAGCGACGACACCCACGGAGTCAACGTGTGCCGCGTCTGTGAAGTGATCACCGTTTGCTGCGCACCTATTAAGAATGAGGGGGAACATTCTGTGACACA
Source organism: Theristus sp. LFF4_11 (assembly GCA_030248135.1). Taxonomy (NCBI): domain Eukaryota; kingdom Metazoa; phylum Nematoda; class Chromadorea; order Monhysterida; family Xyalidae; genus Theristus; species Theristus sp. LFF4_11. The sequence continues at coordinate 59,022 of JASANC010004853.1, forward strand.
TGGAAAAATTTATAAGCAATCACGCACGCGCTTTAGAAATATATGTTTTAGAAAGGTGTGCCAGCCAACTCATTCTATTTGTTTAGTTTAGTTTTCAATCAAAGAGAAGAAAATGCAATTCCATGTTGCACGTTGCGTTTTACGAAACCTGATTTGATCGTGCCCTGATTTGGTAGCCCAGAAAACAAATAAGAAAACGAGAATCTAGCACGGTGATTGGTTGGCCAAAGAAAACAAATGAAAAACGAATCTGGCACGTTGATGGGTGGTTGGTTACACCTGGCTGGCTGCCTTAGAGATGTCAAGAAAAAAAAATTTTCTATTTTTTTTCTTAAAAAAAAAAAATTTTAAATTTTTTTTTTTAATGAAAGTTGTTCAGAATTTTTCAGGGAGTCCGAATATCACCATCTGAGGAGCCACCGACTTACCATATGACCCCCACTCATATGGGAGGAGGGTGAAAATTTCAGACTTGGTTTCGGCGACCCCATTTTCCCACCGACGACATCACGTCTCGTGTTTTGCCTCTCAATTCACCTCAAATAACATGGAAACAAGTTCCACAACAAACCGGTGTGATCATGCTGACGACACGAGGCGAAACAGCAACGAGCAACCAACGAAGTTACGCTTGCAGTGGCAGACAGTGCAATTTCCACCTTTCGAGATCCTGAAAAACGATGCGTAAATGTGAGTTCTCTGCTTCTATCTCACCTTAGCGACATCGGAATTTGTTGAACTAGCCTTTGCGACGCTCAAGTACTTCAATGGGCGAGTCGATCATCACTCACCAAGGCTGAAAACAGTCGATAAATCAATCCAGAATACCACCTGCGCAGCGTTGAAGACTAAGTGACAAGGTGAAGTCAAAGAAAATTTTTGTTGAACTTTCGAAAAATTATGCCGTAAAAATTTTTAATAAAAAAAATAAAAAAAATGCTCATTTTTTTACTTTTTTTTCAAAAAAAAATTTAAAAAAAAAATTTTTTTTTGACCCTTACATCTCTAGGCTGCCTTGATGAAAAATTTCCGGATGGACATTTCGATCGGTTGTTCAAAACTTCGTGTTTTCCCTATGGAAGATGGAACAGACAGGCAGACTCAGAGCCTAGTTTGGAACAATAAAAAAAAACTGACGAAGAAAGTGGTGAACTGAAGAAACAATAAAAACTGGTGAACTGAAGAAGAAACTGATAATGTAGCGATGAATGAAATCGGTTCATCGTTTTGGTTTGCTTTCTGTCTGGTCCATTTTCCGCATCGTCAAGTTTCACAGATGGGTTCCTGACACTTCCCCACAGATGGGTAGATGCTGTGCGTGTGAAACCGCTGCACCCGTGCCAGTGGAATGGATTTTTGATGAAGATGCGGCCTCAGGGTCGAGAATCGAGATGGGGGGCCGGGGGGGTACCCCCCATAGTTGTTCCAGAGCCGAGGGGTTGGGGGCAGGGTTTTACCTAGAGATGTAAGGGTCAAAAAAAAATTTTTTTTAATTTTTTTTTTTAAAAAGTAAAAAAAAATGAGCATTTTTTTATTTTTTTTATTAAAAATTTTTGAAATTTTTTCTTTAATGTGCCCTGAAAATGCCGTTTTTTGGCATAATTTTTCGAAAGTTCAACAAAAATTTTCTTTGACTTTACCTTGTCACTTAGTCTTCAACGCTGCAGGTGGTATTCTGGATTGATTTATCGACTGTTTTCAGCCTTGGTGAGTGATGATCGACTTGCGCATTGAAGTACTTGAGCGTCGCAAAGGCTAGTTCAACAAATTCCGATGTCGCTAAGGTGAGATAGAAGCAGAGAACTCACATTTACGCATCGTTTTTCAGGATCTCGAAAGGTGGAAATTGCACTGTCTGCCACTGCAAGCGTAACTTCGTTGGTTGCTCGTTGCTGTTTCGCCTCGTGTCGTCAGCATGATCACACCGGTTTGTTGTGGAACTTGTTTCCATGTTATTTGAGGTGAATTGAGAGGCAAAACACGAGACGTGATGTCGTCGGTGGGAAAATGGGGTCGCCGAAACCAAGTCTGAAATTTTCACCCTCCTCCCATATGAGTGGGGGTCATATGGTAAGTCGGTGGCTCCTCAGATGGTGATATTCGGACTCCCTGAAAAATTCTGAACAACTTTCATTTAAAAAAAAAAATTAAAAAAAAAATTTTTTTTAAAGAAAAAAATAGAAAATTTTTTTTTCTTGACATCTCTAGTTTTACCTGGTATGGCGACAAATTGCGGAACAATGGTGACAAAAATCGAAAAGTCGATTCTAAGGTAACTTTTTGCGCTGATTGCGAAAAAGTGGGTGGGCGAAAAAAAATCGAAAAAGCGAAAAAAACCGTTGCGTAATTTTGCTTCAGTGGCCCAAAAATCACGATTTTTTGTTTTTTTGGCAGTTTTTTGGGATGTTTTAGGTCCGTGTGGTGTTATACTTGAACGAATCTAGTCAAATTTGGTATCAATCGACTCCCCTTGATTAGGCGAACAACTTTCGTTCATATACCAATACCGTAACTTTATTACCGTAACCCGTAGAGCTTGATTTTTACCATTTTTAACCAATTTTTAGGCGTGAAAGTGGCATTTTTGATCCCTGTGATGTTATAGTAGTTCGGATTCAATCAAATTAGGTATCAATCAATTCCTCTTGGTCAAGCGAACAACTTTGGTTCAAATGCCGTAACCGTAGCTTGTCTACCGTACCCATTAAACTACGGTATTTTGCCAATTTTTCACCATTTTCAGGCCAGAAATTGACTTTTCTGCTCCATGCAGTGTTATACTTGAACAAATCTAATCAAATTTTACATCAATCGACTCCCACTGATCTGGCAAACAACTTTATTTAAATATCGTAGTTTTTGCTTGACTACCGTACTTCTTAAAGCACGATATTTTACCATTTTCACCATTTTCAGGCCTCAATTTGGCTTTTTTGGTTCATGCAGTGTTATGCTTAAACGAGCCCAGTCAAATTTGCTGTAAACACACTCCCCTTGATTAGGCAAACATTTTTCGTTCATATACCGTAACCATGTTTTTAATACCGTAACCTGTAGAGCACGATTTTTACTATTTTTGACATTTTTAAGCCTGAAAGAGGCATTTTTGATCCCTGTAGTGTTCTAATTGTTCGGATTGAATTAAATTTGGTATCAACCAATTACGCTTGATAGGCGAATAACTTTCGTCAAGATACCGTAACCCTAGCTTGACTACCGTACCTCTTAAAGCACGATATTATACTAATTTTGTACCTTTTTCAGGCCTGAAATGGCTTTTTTGATCCGGTAGTTACACTTGAACGAGTCTAGTCAAATTTTATCAATACGCTCCACTTGATCAGGCGAACAACATTCGTTCAGCTACCGTACCCAGTGTGTTTCCTCCTACCCCCAACTTTTTCGAAGCCACTACAGGTGCTGAAACCGTAACAAAAGGACGGTTTTTGGGTGCGCTGAATTCAAAAATCTTGCCTAAAACTTTGCGAGACGTTTCTATGATAAAGGGGGGGGTGGTGGGGGGGGTTTTTGGGGGGTGTTTTTTTTTTGGTGGGGGGGTGGGGGTTGGGGGGGGGGGGGGGGGGGGGTATGTTAGTTTTTGCTTGACTACCGTACCCCTTAAAGCACCATATTTTACCAATTTTTCACCATTTTAAGTCCTGAAATTGGCTGGAAATGATAGCTGGAAAATTTTGGGGGGGGGGGCGGGGGGGGGGGCCATGTGACTTTGGGGGGGGGCCGGTCAAAATTTTGAAATCTGATAGATAGATAGCTAAAACGCTAAAAAGCTATAAAAACAGCAAAATAATGCTAAAAATACACTAAAAATCAAGTATAAACGCGTATTTTACCTAAAATTAGCGAAATTTTCAAGAATTACGAGCAAAAATGGTCAATTTTGGTCAAAAATTGACTCATTTTATGTCTTCGAAAACAAAAATTTTCAGATAGATAGCTGGCTGAGAAAATTTTTTTAGATAGATAGCTGAGCCGAAAAAACCTGTCTGATAGAGATAGAAAAATGTTGGGGGGGGGGGCGGCCCCCCCAGGCCCCCCCCTAGAACAACTATGGACCCCCCCCCCAACCAAGTCGAGTCAAATTTTGGTAATTTTCTAAAGAGGAACAACTAAGAACGGTTCAATATTCAAGTACACGTCAAAAATTGTCCTGTTTTACTGTTGAAAATGCAACTTTCCCTTTATGAAATGGACATAATTTCAATAAAACACGATTTTCGCTCTTATAGTTTTCCGGATCGTTCTGAAAATAGTCTAGCTGAACTCAGCTCGACGAGACGCAAAATTTTTTTAATTTTTTTTTTAATTTAAAAAAAATCCGGATTTTTTCCCCTAACCCTAGTCGGGGGGACGGTTGTCCGAAGAACCACATTTGATGCCTGACGGTTGATATTCATGTATAAAAATGTTTTTTTTAAATAATGATTTTTGATTTTCGATCAGATCCTTGCAATAAAGTCGTTGTACTTTTCTAATCCTAAATCTGACGTGCAAAGGCAAACGCCTTCCGATGTCCCGAATAAATTCCGCATGGCGACACTTTCAAGATTTTGTTTTAGTGACCTCATCTACCTTCGGTACTGTTTCCAGGGCGCTGAATTAGATGTGGCCTTAAATTTTTGCCCTGGGCATTTTTTACCCAGAAGTTGGGTATTTTGCGTTTTTCAGTTTTTTGTTTTAAATTTTTAATTTTAAGTATGGATTTTATTTAAAAAGCTATTTTCTAATAGCTTCACAACCGTGCATTTGAATCAGTTTTATATATTTTGCAACTGACCACTTGCTCATTCAAAAAATAAGTAAGAAGTGGATTTTTTGCTTTTTTTCAGATGTTGTCGTTGCGGAGAAAACTCAACACGTTTTTTAACTCAAATCATTCATTAATTGCAGAGAAAAGACAAAAACTGTTTCTAAATACAGGGAACGTCCCTGTCCCTTCCAAGTGACGGTCACAAAGTGCAAAAACGGGCATCAAACCACACGACTAGCAGCCATAACAAACGATCAAGAAACTAAGGAAAAAGGAAACTTAGTTACAATTGGAAACTTTTACCAAAACAAGATGGTTGTTCCAGAAATCCGACTCTGATAAATTCAGGATGATCATATGTATTACGTATTATAATTGATAATAGCATCATAGCAAAAAGTTCTACATAAAAATAAATACGGTAGCTGTCACATTTGCATGCCACATATGTGAGGGGCTCTTCGAAAAATACCAGAATTGACCACGGACTAAAACAGGGCTAAAAAATATATTTTTAAGAAAGTTTTACACATTTGAGTGGTCTTGTTACAAATGAATAACGTCGATAAATTTCCTAAGCCGCGCTTTTTGTAAAATGTGAGTGTTCAGTTTTTTGTTTCATCAATCGATCATCACTGGTGTCCCGTTTCCACTCTGCCCTTCGCTCATCAAGTCGTCCACTTCGTCATATTCAATTTGACGCGTCTTTTTGCGGCCCAACAACCAATAGGTCTTCATTTGTCCCTTTCCCTGAAGTTTTATTTTTGTCCCAACGTACCGTTGAACTCTAAATTACAGCCGGATTGTTTTATGACCACGTGATGCAGGCAGATTGTGTACTTTCTGTGCAGGCGTTGCTGTGGAGGCAGAGGCTGCCCTGCACAGAACCATACATCACATGATCACCAACCAATCAGCTGATTGCTTGTAATAGTATAATTTAGGGTTCGGCTGTACGTGGAAAACTGGCCAACTATAAAAATGGCAAACTGGAAAACTGGAAAACTGGAAAACTGGAGAACTGGCTAACTTGACAACTGGGAAACTGGTAAACTGGCTAACTTGACAACTGGAAAACTAATCAACAGGGCAACTAGGAAACTTTTGCGTGCTAGCTTATGAACTATGTATCTCAGCACGAATGTGGCGGCACAGTTTGCGCGCGAGTTTGAATTTCGTTCACTTTTTGGTCAACTGACATGACCAATGTTGGTTAGATCATAACGCACATGCACCAACTTTTATCGTCATTTCTCCTCGCTCCTGCAGTTGATAGCGGCCGGTCTTGCGCAGCAAGTCGCGCGTATTTTCGGACACTTGTATCTTTGCAGCTGTAACAAAAAACGGGACGGTTTTTTAAAACAAACACAAAAATCAATTCCAATCAATCAATCAATCAATCAATCAATTGCAACTTTGTCACGTACGCATTCCCTGGCTCTCCATGCGTGATGCAGTGTTCACTGAATCACCGAAAATACAATAGCGCGGCATCGACATGCCTACGACACCAGCCACCACGGGACCTGTGCCATAAGAAACTTGATGAATGCTTGAATTCTAGTCTTTACTCTTCAGACAGTGGAGTATACTTTGTTATAATAGACACAGTAATGTTGCTAACATGCAGCTCAAATGTGTTTGTTGATGCCCCTGCAAACGTTACTGTATTATAAAGAGAATTCATGGTTTATCAGTGAAAGTTCTCGCAGCGCTGAATGAACAGACCTACAGTATAGCCGAATATATAAGGCAGCCCGTCAAGGCGGGATCCGTCGCAGACTAGGAGTTGTCTTTTTCAAAAATGTCAACATAACTCCTAAGGGAGCCAGAATGAACATAATAACACGAAGAATCCATTAGTCTAAAAAACACGTCAAATTTGGCAACATGTTGGTTCTGAGCGTCTATTTTCTTTCATTCAAATTTCGCGCGCTCCTTGCACCCTGAAAAAAGCTGCCATGTTTACTCGGTCATTCCGTATGAATGTGTGTGCTGTCACTCGTGCTGCAGCTGGTGCTGACAATAGACTCTGAATGCATCTACAGTCATCAGGCAGCTACTAATGCTAATGATTATTCAGCGTTTACTACATAGCTATGCGTCGCTGAATACTGCAACATGAATGCTATTAATTAACAGATACCACCGTCTTCAAGTCTAATCTTGACATTACGGATATAAAAAAATCATCTCCAGCTTATACCAGTATGGGCGCCGATGCGAAGTTGCAGTTTTTGGTCGGGCAAATTATCAATGGCAATGTTGTCAGCAGCACTCATCAGTTTCAGCGCAAGTTCAGCGACTTCTTTTGCGTGCTGTGTGTGTCATTTTAGAACCAATAAAATTTTATTTAGACTTCGAAAGCGTGTACCACAACCTCCAGTACATGACCGAATAAATAAGGCACACCTTTGTCTTCTCAATCGAGGTTTGCGGTGTTACCACAAGGAGTTTTTTTCAATCGTGTGCGCCAGGGGCAAAGAATGAACAGAACACCATTTGAAGAACCAATCAGTTACAAAACACGCCAAGTTTGACGCACAAACTGGTTTCTGAAAGTTATTTATTCTTTCAAATTTCTCGCGCTCCTTGCTATTTGAAAAAAGGAGCCCTAATTGGCCCTACACGAAAACTCACCTTGTCGCCATTGCGTCGCGGCAGGCCACTGACACACAGATAACCGTCACCAATTGTCTCAACCTAAAATAAACAGAAATTGTCAACACGTCAATAAAGAACTCAAACAACGCGTTGAAAAAGCTATTTAGTTGGCGTCGTTGTCGCTGACAGCCGAATAAATAAGGCAGTCCTTCAAGGCGGGGTCAGTCGCAGACTAGGAGTTGTCTTTTTCAAGAATGCCAAGATATGTAACTCCCATGAATGTGTGCAAGTCCGAAAGAATGAGTTTTAATGAGTTTTTATTCCCATTAATGAGTTTTTAAAGCAGTTCATACCTTGTAGATATCGAACAGCTCAATGACAGCGTCGAACTCAGTGTACAGATTGTTCAACAGATCGACAACATTCATCGGTTCCAATTTCGACGCCAACACCGTGAACGAGACGACGTCGGAGAACATCACGGTTGCCGCCGTGTACATTTGCGGCTGGATTTTCACGCCCAGTTTCAGTTGATCCGCAACTTCTCTGCATTGAAGGTTGTATGTGTTTTTTCAAGATAAAGTTTGTTTGTTTTGAAAATCATGTTCGGTTTGGTCAGCAAGTTGTTGAGTAGTTTTTCTGGGAGTAATTGTTGTCACTTGTCAATTGCAACATGATAGAACGGGCCCGTATCGACGGGACACGCCGAATAAAAAATGTCCGGTGCTGTCCTGCGCTTTGTCCCGGAACTCAAAGTACCTTCGTCACCAGCAAGTAGCGAAGCCGAGCTCGCATTTTAATAATGGTGGCTTCTTTTATTTCCGGGACAGAACACCGCGACGGACAAAATACCGGTCGCAACTTCGGGCATTTTCATTTGGCGTGTACGCGTTCATTAGTTCTGGTTTTAAAAAAACCTTTATAACGACCTAACTTTAAAAACCAGTATACACCTATACCTACCCATGTTGTGCAGCTGACTTTTTCGTATCAGAAAGATGTTTATGAATGCTTCAGAAAAAATCTAATGAAACCTTGGCATCATTCGATACAACAACGTGTCCGTTTTGTTCTTCTCCTCAGCGAGCTCTTTCGTCTTCGACGTCAGCTCTTTCGCTTTCTTATCAACCAATCGCAGGACGTGGTCGACAATCGCCGGGCTCCTATAGGAACATTTACCGTTAAGTGAAATCTTAAGCATGAAAACCCGAACTTTTAAAAATTCGCAGTGTTAAATTAAAAATTAAAATTAAAACATTAAAAAAATTTAAAAATTAAAAAAAAAATTAAAAAAACCCATTTAAACATGGGAAAGTTCGCAGTGAAAAAAATCTTTAAAGATTGGATTTTTCTGATCGGATATCCGTTCATTTTTTGTATTCTTGTCGTTTGCTCTGTCGAGGTAGCTTGGGCTTGGGGCAAGTTGTCTCTTTAAAGTTAAAATGTCAAATGTGTTTGCATATATCTTTACATATGTTTTCACATTCGTGTTTACATATATGTTTGCTCATATGTTTGCACAAATGTTTATATATAAGTTTACATATATGTTTGCATAAATTTGTTTGCATATTTGTTAACATGTGTGTTTGCACATATGTGTTCGCATATATGTCTGTTTCGGTGCTCGCTCACTGTCCGACTTCGATCATCAACATCAACTGGTCGCGAACAAAGTAGATCTCCGGCCGTTCCAGTGCGTCCTGCGCCCAGCAGGTCTGCATCAGTGTCAGCAGCGTGTTCGGCACTTGCTGCAGATGCTCCGGGCCCAACTGAGGACGATAGATCGCTTGTCCACTGGTCTGCTGGCGAACGCGGAACAGAATCTCTGTGGTGCGTAATGGCAGTAAATGTGACATACCGTAAAGTCTTGCATATAAGGTTCCTCCCACTTATAAGACCCCCACCCAAAAGTGGGCGGAGTGTCACACGGCGGGAAACCAAAAAATTCAAATTTTTTACTTGGTCAAAATCCTACCCCGTTTATAAGGCCCGAAATTCCTGATGCTCTCTTTATAAGACCCCTCCCACTTATAAGGTTGTCACACGAAATTCCACTTTTTTCAGAAATTTTTGATTTTCAAATTTATATAAGGAGACCTTATATGCAAGACTTTACGGTATTTGCCAAAAAAGCAATAATCAATATGTGCGTTGACATTGAAAAATGTTGATTCTTCTGCACTGAAGTACCTGTGTTCTCTGAGTTTATGTTTCAAATGATTTTAAGCGTTTCTCGAAAGTCACGCAAAGGACATAAACGATAGCTTACTTGCATTTCAAGAGTTTTATGTTTTATACCGCCAGAAAGCAAGCGAGAAAAAGGCGCCGATGAGACTATGGATTTGTTTCCAAGTAACAGTAACCGGCTTGTTTTGTATCATATTCATATGCCGCGATGAAACCGCTGAATTGAAAGAGAAAAAACATAAAAGAAGCATTTTTCGTACATACCTTCGAGCGATGCATTGTTCTGTGAAAACGCCGGCTGTCGTGAGATCACCTCCGAAATGATGATGCCCAAACTGTAGACGTCTGTTTTGATTGAGCTGAGAATCAAGAAAAAATAATAATGTTCATTCAAAGTAACAAAATCGCAGTTAAACATTTTTGTCGTAGTTTTTCTCTAAAATTCAAATAATTTGACTGATGGCAAAACACATGCACTCTGTGTGCCGATTTGCAGAATAATGTGCAACCAACCGCGGCGCTTTTTCGTCCTTCAGTGCTTCTGGTGGTGACCACAACATCACTGAAAAGGCAAGATCAGATTTGTCTTAATAGATTACTTGAGTTTACTTGAGTGTCGCCCGAATTGCTAACAGTTAAGAAACAAGTCCACCAAAAATAGTAAACAAAACAGGGTGTTGATTTGTCTTCTCTGTCTGCAGGCCAGCACGTTTGGACCTTCTAATGTTCAGTACATCCTCCCTCTCACACAAGTCAAATTACAGCTATCTTTTGAACAACTGACTGTCAGTTTCGATGTCTTCTTTCGCTCTGATGCTCTGCAGTCCATAGTCGCTGATCTTCAGCATCCAACGCGAGTCAATCAGACAACAGTGCGGCGTTAAATAGCCGTGGTACTTTATTGGCGAGCCAGAAATGTAGAATAGACCCTGGAGCAGAATTTTGCAGTGTTAGTCGGTTTGACTTTTTGAAGCAAATGTCACAACTTTTTGGTTCGACGTGCTACGAGTTAGCTTACGAGTTCTAAGAATGATCCAACCGCACTGAAAACCATTTCCAAACCACTTACCGAAAAAGCACTAAACCCAATGGCAGGCAATTAACAGGATTGAGCGTCTAATAAAGCAAACTTTGTTTGGCTACCAACATTTAGTGCTTTTGTTTAGTAAAATGTTTAGATATGTTTGGAAATGTTTGGAAATGCGACCGCGCACCCACCTCCACGACGTCATGTATCAGCGAATACTTGAACATCCAGTCAATGTTCAGTTTCTCATCCGTCAGCACGCCCAGCAGGCATCCCTTGCTCGCGTAACCCCAAACGGTCCGCATTTTAGCGCCGTCAATGCAGAGGCCGATGAACGGATTGATGTTGTCGTGGATCAGTTGACGCATCTGTCACAAATATAACCGCAGATGAAAAATGTGATCGTAGACTTTCGGAAAAGTGGTTTGACCAATTAAAAAACACGTGTACGAGGTGAAGTACCAATGTTGAGCATAGTTTTCCCCAGTGTTCCACACGTAAAACAAATCCGCAATTGCTTGTACATTATTGAGCTTATAAAAAAACCCACTGTGCAGTGAATCAACTTGCGTGCATGGCGAACATCCACAACACGCCAGCTTTGAATCACCCACTTGGTTTCGTGTGACTATTTTTATTAAAAAACACGTGCAATCTCTCTCGTTCAGCGTGTCTCGCATTCTCACGTGTCGCAGTTCGGTCTCGTCGCGTCCAGTCAACGGGTACACCTTGGAGAGCGTCTTGACGTAGACGGGCTGCCCGTGCACGACGTGCAGATCACCATGACCGGGGTGACGCAGCCCCGCACTCGACAGCGAACTGTGGCCGGTGACCGCGCTGCCGCTGCGCGTCGAGGAGCCGCCCGTCAATCGGGTGATGTTGTCTTCGTCTTTTTTCTGTTTTTTAAGAAAAAATGCAAAACAAACGCTATGGTGAAACAGTCGCCGCAAAATCATTTCCAAAACGTTTTACGAAACAAAAGCACTAAATCTACTCGATGTACGAGACGCTCCAGTTTGTCTTCGAGCGTTTAGTGCATTTTTTGGGAAAATGGTTTTCAGTGGCATTCGCGATCATAAGGAAAAGACCGAAATCTTGATAGGTATATTGGTTGTTGAATTCGCATTTTATGCAATTTATCAATTAAAGGTCGACTATATCGATTATCAGTGCCCTGATGCTCACCGTCGCCTGGTTCAGTTCGCTAGCCGCTATCAACCAGAGTTGACGGAGTTTCTCACGTTGAACGATGTAGCGCCTATGCGAACAAGTCAATCTTTGGTTTTCGTTTTGCGGACTCAATGCGTGCATAGAGATGTAAGCAGTTCACGCTTGACGTGGGAATTCGAAAAAACTCGGTGAAGTGTTCCTGAGATTCGTTTGAATCTTTGGTGATGGGCTATTTTGAACTGCCGCGTCAAGCATGAAATTGATTTTTATGCCTTTCAACGTCTGCAAACGCATTGAGTCGCAGAACTAAACGAAAAGACGATACCACACAACCAAAACGGTTGTTTTACGGTAATATTGCATTGTACAAAGAAGAAACCAGTCAGAGAACTCACCAATAAAGTGCAATGGCCATCAGGGTCATCAGTGCAATGCAGGCGAGCGCAGCGAACGTCAATCCAACCGCCAGCGTCGTGTCGAGTTCACTGACTGGGAAACGAGAAAACCCACTCTCAAATTGAAAAGTTTTTAAAGCCACGTTTCAGGAAGCACAGCCGGTCTCAATGATTACGTTTCATACCCTGGCAGAGTTCGCCTCGGAAGCCGCAGTTCGGCATGTCCAACGGCCGTTTGCCATCGTACGCCTGCCAGATGACGTTGAACGGTCGTATGTATTCGATGGTCAAGTTCTGCAATCAATGTGCCGCGTGACAAAACGTTGTATCGAAATCAGACCCGTGCGAACCAGTGGGGTACCGCGTTGGCGCACGAAATTTGAATGAAAAAAGACGTTCAGAAACCCAATGTGTGCCAAATTTGACGTGTTTTTTTGAGCTAATTGATTCTTTCACTCTGTTTCTAATTGATCTGCATACGCACATTTGCGTTCATCTTGACGAGCGTGGTTCGTCGCAGTGGGTCGGTCATGGAGCCAAGCGCCCGTCGAGTGACCAACGTCGGCTGGAGACTGTAACTCTCGTCCAGTAACACCGAGTCAATGGTGCCTGGGGAACAAAGAATAAAGGCCCGTTTGTACCTGGACCTATTCAGACGTACACACTGTACGTAGGCATAAACGGGCCTTAAAGCAATCAACAGACCACCTTAACCGCACAGGATTTAAAAAATGTTTTTTGCAGTGCACTTGATTTTTGTCTATAAGCAATTCAATCACTGTTTGTCTAATTTGTCAGTATGATAATTGAACCACTGCATCGGAGATCTCAAATCGAGTAACAAGAGACTAGGAGATAAATAAAGGAATCAGAAATGCAAACGTCTTTTGTTTTCAAAGTCGCGCACCATTGAACGGAGTGACAAGTTTCGTGTTTCTGATGATCAACCTGCCGTCGCGTTTCTCGCCGCCTTGCGTCAACGTGGCGTCCAGTGAGTAAGCGTACAACATCATAGCGTCAAACAGGTACGGCGAAAATGGTGAACCCTGATAAACGATGAATCAAACAATGAATCAAGGAATCAATCAATCAATCTGTAAATCAATCAATCAATAAATCAATCAACAATCAATGAATCAATCAATCAATCCATTAACAACCAACCAATCAACTAAAAAAAATTATTCATATGAAAGAACCATGGAATCTACTCACATAATACCCAATCTCATGATCTTTCAGCCTGTAGTTGAACGGCCATTCTTGCACGGCAAGCGGGACGGCGTTCCGAAAGTCGTGCACTGAGAGGTCTTCCATATTAGCATTGATGTGAACCTGGTGTTTTTTCAAAAAATATTCTATCTAGATAGAAAAAAACGAATTTTCAAGTTTCAGTCAAACGAGAATCACGCTCACTCACAATCAGCGAATGTTTCAACGTTTGAAACGCGGCATCGTCGTCCGCCTGCTTGACGTCCAGTGCGCGCGCGGGAAAGTCGCCGGAAAACCAGAATCGGATCCGACGATTTCGATCGGTCTTCGGCAGAAACTCGGGCAGAATGAACAGGTACTCCTGCGCGGAAAGGCGAAGCGAAACCGGAAGACTTTTTCTCAATAATAATGTGCGAGCGAATTACGATCCATAAAATTGCATGATATCGTTTTTAAAAGCGACTACTCATGTTTTTGCGGTTTGTTTAACAAGCGATGCAAAGTGTTAACCGTAAATTTGTTTTGAAAAGAAACTGTACAGTTACAAACATCGGACCCAGGTCGGTCAATTACATATGTTGATTTCGACAGCGTTACCTTCAAGTGATCTTTCAGTTTGTTGTACGTTTCCACCAAAAATCGTCGACGGCTGGCCAGATCGTCTAAACAGACGACGACGACTGAAAAAGAAAGGAACAAACAAGGGTAACGCAATTTTGTGTCATTTAACATTGTAACATTGTTAAATAGCCATGGTTTACACGTGTACAAGTAAAATGCCAGAACGCAACAACTTTGTTTTTCTGCGTGCACTCACTGCGAGCTCGATAGCGAATCAAGTCGAGGAACGTCACGATTTCGTCAGTCGGAGTGTCAATTCCAACCGTCTCGTGTTCGGCCGTCAATGCCAGCTCGGGCCGTTCGGCCAACTGCAATCGAAAACCCCTGAAAAAACGCTCGATAGTGCCGTTTTACTTCAAGATTCGCAAAGCCCCGATGTCAGAAAGTCACTTTATTTTTTCCGGTCTAAGGTGCGTGTCTGGAGACCGCGCCCGTGTGTTTTGTGTTCACGTGCAAAATTTTCTCGTTGTTTGCTTGATAACAACTGGTATTTTTTGAAAAGTTCTTTGTGATGGTTGGTTATTTTTGTTTTTGCCCAAACGTTTGAGTTTTCAATTATTGTTTTTAGCGTAAACTCACGATTGAAAATTGTGGCATTCCCTCTGCAGCAGATCGTCGTTGTAAAGCAGCGCAAATTTCTTCCAATTGTTCTTCTCCAAAAGGTTCACGACGCCTTTGCCAACCCTAAAATAAAAAAGAAATTTAACGCAATTAAAATTCTTTTACTTAGTTTGTGGAACACGCGCGGGCGACGTTTTGATGTGCCACGCAAACTACTGTAGATTTATGAGGTGGGTTCATGACATTGAACTCCGTGCGATCGTCAATATAAGAAACAACATGCGCGCTGGCAACTGTTCCCAAATATTCAAGACAAGCGCGACTGTCAACGTGGCAACTATTTTTTTGTTAAGCGCCATTCATGGTGAGCTTTTAGCGCTAGTGTCGCTTTACTTCGCTGCGCATTCATGAAGCGAAAACTACGCAGCTTCCCACAGTAAAACTGAAGCGCGCATAAGTGCATGAATGGGCGTTCAGTGTACAGAACAGAATCAGACATATGAAAAACTTTGGATTCATGGAAAACTTTTGATTCACGGAAAACTTTGGATTCATGGAAAACAGTTGGATTCCTACTCGTCGGCCGACGGCACCGTGCGTGCGAACGTCGGGTAGCGCTGCGGATCGGACAGCTTCGGCAGCGTCGCACCCCAGCTGATCATCGGCGTGTTGTAGTAGTTGGCGATCGGGCCGGCAACGACGGCCTCTGAAGATTTTGAAGATTTTCAGGATGCAAGATACCTTCGGTCGGTGTAAAGCGGCATTCATGAAGCAGTATTTAGTGACGCGCAGCTGTGTTAAAGCATAGCTGCGCGGTCACTACATACTGCTTCATGAATGCCCCTTAATATGTTTGTTGCTGAAACGTTCAAACGTGTTCAATACTCTTCGTCATTCTTTTGGAAACTGCGCTCAACGTGAACGCTGACCAATTGAACAGGGCGGTCCAAGAATGACGTCGACTTTGTCCATGACGATCAATTGAATTGTAAAACCGGCTGCGAGCACTTCAGAGCATTCCGTGAAATAGTAGACGAACCTAAAAAATTCCACATACATTGTAGGTTGAAATAAACGGCTACGAATGTTGATTTTTTTTAGAAAAAAACTTTTGTTTCCGAGACTAAACGGAACGCACGTCCAGTTCACATTCGGCAGCAACTGTTCGCGTTTGATGCGTTTCAGCGCGAGCGTCACCGCGCCGGCCGATGTCGCAAAGCCGAATGTGTGCACCAGCGAGGTCTCGTTGAAGGGCAACATCATGCCCACCTGTAGAAAAACTATGCTCACGCTAAAAAAACTTTGTCCCGCGTCATGTCCGTGATACACCAATGGAAGGTACAGTCCATCTGGAAAATATATGCAACATGACGTGATGACCATTGACCAATCATCAATCAGCGCTGAGAACTGCTCATGATTAACCAAACAGCGCTCAGAATTGCTCATGACCAACCAATCAGCGCTGAGAATTGCTATGACCAACCAATCAGCTAGTTGCATATATTAGCGAGATAGACAGTAGGTCACAAGAAAGGTGAGTATACCAATGGCATGGTAGCTTTCGAAATTTCGAGACTCGGCGTTCTTCTTATTGTGCCAATGTGCGTGAAAAGTGTCTTTCGTTTCGAGACATAAAACAATCTATACCGTATGTGCGGGCGACTTCCTACCTTAACGTCTATGATCTTTCTCGGATCGGTTGCCGGCGCCAATAATGCCGATTCGCTCGTCACTCCGCCCACCGTTCTGGCTCCGCCCACCGTGAGAACCAGCACGCTCAGCAACCGCATTGCAGGCAACACCAGCAGATTCATGCTTTTCGTTGAAAAACGCCCCGACTCGATGTTCGGTTTTGTTTCTTTTAATTTCCTCAGTTTGAATTCACAAAATGCGAGCACTGTAAAAACAGGGTTTTTTTTTCGGAGAATTTACTGTACGGGACAAACCACACCACACTGGAGAGACAGCGGGGCGGGGCTGCTGAAACTGTTGGTGGAACGACTGCAAAAATCGTGTTTCACATGACTTTACAAACGGGTTTTAATAGCTGTTGACTTACCCACTTTTTCTCAATGTATCTGGGATACTACGAAAGCGTAACATGTCCGCTTCGCTCTTTAATGGGCATGATAACGAAAAACTAATTCAATTCAAACTGTCCGTATCACTTTGAATTACTAAATAACCGTAACATATTGAACAAGTATTCGGAAAAATTGCAAATTCAAATCTTTGAAAAGCCCATGCCATTGTGAGGCGGACAATTAAAACATGGTTTCACATCATGCAAACTTGGTCCATTCTTTTTGTAATTGTATGCGGTGTTCTGTTCATTAAAACTGTATAATGTTGAATTGAAATTTTGTTGAAACAGGTAAACACCCGTAAAGCTGCTAATCTCATTTGCAAGTCAATTTTGATTGTTTCAAAATTTTGACGAAAATATGCGTAAATTCGAAAGCGTATGATTTATTTATACAATGTAAACAAATGGATTCGCATGTAAATTAGCAAATATTACCGTTGAATCTTAGCGGCTTGTAATAACCGGAAAAATCGAGATTTTGTTGAAGTGTTAATCTGTGTGCGGAAGGTCTACAGTAATTTTCAACAGAGTCGAAAAAATGGATGTTTTCTTGCTTTTCGCCGTGGAAACGCCGCACTCGCTTGGCATGCGCAAACGGGTGACCTTCTTTCGCGCTGCTGTCAACGGTTCTTGATATCACCAAACATCATCCGGGAGACCGCAGGAAAACATACGGGCGTGTCTTCATTGTGGAATTTATTCGTCAGAAATCCGTCGCCGTCACCGGTGTATCATCGTTCAAATCAGCAACCGGATTGGCATACGAATTGTCGGTTTGTATTGTTGACTCATCAGCAACACGATGAACCGATGCATGGTGTTCGGCGGTCGTTGTCGGCGCTGCATGCTGCTGCTTGCCGCCGAGATGTTTCTCGGTCAATTTCACAACGTTCCGCCGTTTCAACTCCAGTTTCGGCGCGTGCAACACGAAACAGCGCAGTTCGTATGCGTACGAAAGCATGTAGACGAAGAAGAACAACACCAACAGCCATTCACCGGTCGTCGTCGCCAAATGCGCTTGGTAGCCCTGCAAAGAAATCGGTCAAGTTGAGTTGTAACTTTTATTCAGTCGTGTTTTTTTGGACAAAATACAGACGAACTGTGAATTATGGGCAATATCAGCTGATTGGTTGGTTGGTGATCACGTGATGTGCAGGCATATCGCTGTAGGTAGAGGTGGAGTCTGTCCCGCGCCGAAAGCATGCATCACGGGTCACCTACCAATCAGTTGAGTGCCTACAATTTGGACTTCGACTGTAAACGTGCTGCTGTCGGCCGTGACGCACCACGTCGCCGGGCTCGTAGTGCACTGGAAATTTTCGAGTGGTCGCCGTTGTGCCGGCCGTCGTTGACGTCGTTAAGTTGGCCGCACTTTTCTGACAAGTTCGGATGCGTGCAGCGACGAACACTGAAAATGCGCATGCTGCGTCACTTCACGTCAATCTCGCACTCAGCAATTCAGATTCAGGCTTCCGTAGTAGGTCATGTGTTTTTTTACTGGTATTTCCATGTAAACCGTGGCGGACAGGACACCGGACGCCCCTTCGAACATTTTTTCAGCGTGGTCTCATGGATTCATTTTTTAAATCGCTCAGTGACATGTAGTTCCAAAAGCTTCATAAAAAAACACCGCCAAAGGCAAAAAACCAGTTCGCAAAAACACATAAGGGGCATTCATGAAGCAGCATTCCGTGCCCGCGTAGCTACACAGCTACGCGTCACTAAATACTACTTCATGAATGCGCCCATACACGCACTCACTCTGGACGGCAGCGGCGGTGGCGAGCGCACAGACGAGCAGCCGCAGATGACAGAGCGCCTTGTGGTGCATTCGTGGCTGCATTACGTACGAGTAGGCGACCTGCGCCCACGCGTACACCAGACCGACGCCGAACGCCACGATCGCAGCCGTCCAGTGCACGCTGAACGCGCGCGACTCCTGCGGTCAGGTTTTGGGTGGTTTTTGAAGCAAAAAAACAGGCAGAGGGGCATTCATGAAGCAGTATTTAGTGACCATACAGCTATGCGTCACTAAACATCACTTCATGAACGCCGTTCGACGCTGATGATCAATATGAGGAAGAGTGATTGATTTGTTGACTGTAACATTTGCCCCAGACAGAAACCGTTCACAGGGGTATGGATGAGTGTGATTTGTGACTCGCATTTTTAATGGAAACTCGATTGCCGAATTGATGTTTCAATGTTTTTCGCTGATTGTATAAAAAGTAAAAAACTTTCTTCCGTCGCCGGGAGTTGAACCCGGGCCTTGTGGGTGAGAGCCACAAATCCTAACCGCTAGACCACGACGGAGTTGATACAAAGTGCTGTTGGTTGCTATATGATTCATTCACTCTCTCTTGTCTCCGTGTTGTGTTGCCTGGTCAAAGTCAGCTGTACTGCAGCAACACAGAACACGTACGCGCGCAGAGAAACAACCCAGCCAGCCAGTGATACAAAATTCCAGTAAACACAAGAAACATAATTTATGCATTGCAAGTGTTATGTTTGTGGCTTGCGTGTTGTCATCACACGTTGTGTTTCCATTGGTTGTTGGATGAAATAGGCAGTTCAAGAAGTTACGGTATTTTTTGAATGTTTTTTTCTTCTTTTCTCGAATCATTCCGATTCCCATTTGCGGTTTTATCTTGGAAAATGAAAATTTATTTTTGGTGACACGGAAGATACAAGGAGTGTCTTATTTACCTATTCGGCGATACCGTAATTTGAAAAACATGAAAAACACTGCATTGCAATTTGCAGGTGCAAGCCCACTGAGAAAACAACAAAAGTGCATTTTTAAATTCGAGGACGATTTGAAAAAACTCGTGATGACCTTGAATTTGAAAAAACCAAGTTTTTTCCTCGGTGATGACACGTCACTTGTGTTGTGTGGTTTTTTCAATTGATTTTCATTGATTCATCGAACCAATCCAACTGTTTGTATTCAATTGACCGACGAATCGCTGTTCGCTTTGATTTTACCTGGAAATTGGCGACCATCGAGACGCAAAACGACGAGAAGAGACCGACGAACAACAGTGCCAAACTCAGTCGACGCCAAAAGCGACCGTCTCGATGCAACAAATGCCAGTAGAACGTGACGATTTGACGGTGTCGCAGATACATGCACAACGCAACTGTAATCAGGCACGTTTTTTGTTTTTTGGTGGTGGTTGTTCGTACTGTGGAAGCAGAGCCTGTTCCTTCCAGTGTTCCGTGGATTGTTGGCAACCTAAACATTGTCTGAAATCAACAAGCCACGCATTCTGCTGGCTTTCAGTGGTTTTCTGTTTCTAGTTTCCACAGTTTTCAAATTAACGACGAGAAAAACGCCTTACTTCCGTGCGACTTACTAAATGCCGCCGTGAGGTTCAACAGCTGGCCGAATATGCAGCTCTCAGGGGGCAACGCACCGCCGTCGCTGTAAGAATCAAACGGCATTCATGAAGCAGTATTTAGCTGACGCGTAGCTGTGTAACGTGTTAACCGTAGCTACGCGGTCATGAATACTGCTTCATGAATACTCCTTAAACACTTCATTTATATAAGCCCTTCCAGTTTTGCATATTGGTGAAGAAAGTTCTAAAAACTTGTTTTTTTACGTAACAGAGCAGGCAGCTTGTCTGCCACACATTTTCAAATCCGCGGGTCATCCTGATTTTTCAATCACTCCACAACGCGCCTCTGTACCTGATGTACGGCCATATTGCGTCAATGCGACCACCGACAACCCCAATTGCGTATCTGAATTTGTATTATTGGGTAACTTTTTTGTTTTCACATGATAGCTGGCTACAAATGAGCAAAATGGCAATCAATAAACAATAAAGTGAACGCGTAGATTTCACGTCGCAGACAACTCACGGTACAAACATGCTAAGGAGGCCGAAAATGAAGCCGATTAGTGGAATGATCCAAACGTTTTGCAACGCCATAACTTGAATGGAAGAGTTGAATGAGTGCGTTTTTTGCAGGTTCTCGTATAATGATCTTGAATCGAAGTTTTTATTTGTGCCCATAAATAAATCTAACCTAGAAACAGACGGTTCGCCTGTTTCGGATGGTTGAAAATTCGATTGAGTCACCGTTGTGGTTAGCGCCTTTATCAACGAGTTGCCGTTGTTCACTGGTGAAGTCATGCAGTCTTTCCCATGCTTCAAAGATCGGAAACTGATGCAAAGATCAGACACCAGAGCAAAAATTCAGCAAACGACTGATAAAATACTTTTTTGAGCGATTCTTATCTCCAACTTCAACTTCAAGGCATCATTGTATTGGAAAGTTTCGTTATCATTTTTTTTGCTTTGCAGCTTCGAACAATGACAACAAACTTTAGCCCGTGCAAACGCAGTGACGCACTTACACCTGTTTTCACAAAATTGTATGCGTGGTACATATGTTAGTAAAGTTGAGTTTGCGTGTTTGCATTTGTGATATTTCGTAGTTTGAGTCATATCCATGTGTGAATGAATCCGCGGAAATCACCGCATGAACACGTGAAGTAGTGTTATGTTTTTAGTTTGGTTGCCAAAATGTGAAACGTTTTTTTGCAACAATTGCAACAGTTTTCAATAAATTGAATGTTTGCGTTTTTTTCAAAATGCCGCTACCGCTAGCAACTCTCGTTTTTTTGTTCGTCTTAAGAACCATTTTCAACTTGCATGTGCATTTTGTAAGCAGATCATTGTGAACATTTTGTTGACGGCACATGACGTCATTTCAGTGGGACAAGATGAAAAAATAGGTCATACCTCAATGCAAAATGAAGTCGCAGGAGGAACACGTCTTGTTTATTCTAATGAAAAAACGAAACATTCGGTATTTTAAATAAAACGGAAACGAAAAAAAACTTCGGTGAACAAAACAAATTAAGAAAGAAACGGCAAATCGAAATGTGAACCAGAACGGAAAGCATACGTTCAGAACCGCACAACACGCCAATTTCCACGTAGCTTCTGGACAAAAACCTGCATATTTGACGTTTTTTTGAAGCAAACTTTTTCCAAACTTCCAACGAAGGTCAATGAACACACGGGGGCCGCGATGTTGTGAAACGTGACGCGGGGAAAAATACAAAAATATCTATAAATCGTCGTCGTCAAATCCATGCTTTCGACGAGTTTCGGGGAGAATTTTTTTGTAGTATCGCTGTCACTGTTCACAGAATTTGAAAAAAAAACTTGACAAAAACGACAAAACATAGCCGATGTGACACCTGAATCTAATAACTGCAAAACAAAACAATTGGTTATCACACGTGTGCTACACGTCATTATCAAACAACACGATAATTTACAAATTCGATTGAGAAATCGATCTTCCCTTCCAGCAAGTAATATCGGCCATACACAAAAATAGAGACAGTATATTCATGTTACTCATCGTTTCGTTACAGTCAGACATTTGTTCATTTTTCAAACTGATTCTGAACAGCTCAAACAAATGTTGTTTTCAGAAGAACCGACACCGAAGATGTGAAAACGGGATTGAAAAGAAACGTTTGTTGAAATTCAACATCATATGTTTCACTGAAACGTACAGAACACAAACGACAACTGCACAGAACAGAACGAAAATTGTTGTACCGACGATTGATCACACGTACGGGACGAAAAGCAAATCGAAAAACGACACTAAGAAATTTGACGGGAATCATGGGAGAATATGAAACAACAACGAATAAAACTCAGCCACAATTGTTTTGCATCTTTGTCAGTCTGTGACTTTTCAACCAAAACAACTTCCATCGCTCTCAGGCACAAAACAACAAACCAACGAACGACCAACATTCGAGCAGTGCTGAACAGAAACAAAAAAACATTCTAAATCAACGAAAGTCCGACGAAACCCAGTCGACCGCGGTTTTGGATATAATTGGTTTGGTAATGAATGAATATGGAAGGAACAACCAGAAAATTAATAGCAAAACGTGAAAATCCTAAAAAATAAACACGATTACAGTCGGAACAATGACCCAATTCTACGACAGGATGCTGATTGACTGGCTTCCAGAGCAGAAACTCATTATTGTCTGTCTCAAAACCTCAAAATGACCTGTAGCAATCTCGTCTCACGCGTTTGAAACCAACGGACAGACATTGACATCTCTGCCAGTGTGTTTGCTCGTGTTTAAAAAAAGGCGCACCATCTTCGGACTGGCATTTTAGAAAAGGGGGAGCAATCAGCATCACGACTCGCAAACCGCGATACGCAACCAAAAAATCACAAATCCATCCATCCGAATCATGTCGATATGCGATCGACTGCGTTCACTGTCGCCGTCGTCTTGGTCGCATCGCCGGTCGTCTTCGTCGCCGTGACGTTGTTGTTCAATTGTTGTTGTTGTTGTTTCTGCTGGGTTCGTGCGAGCTTGCCGAGCGGCATGTCAGCGGCGTGCGTGTGCCACTCCGGCAGATGGGCGTTCGCGCGCGCCTGCTCCTTGCACGGCGAGCGCGCCAGACGACGTCGCACCGTCGGCGGCAAACGACGACGCACGGTCCTGCGACGAAATGTGTGTGTGTTAGTTATGGGTGTACGGTAGGCACTCGGCTGTCGAACTGTGTCGACCTGGAGGGACACGCTAGGTTTTTTGGTTTCATGGACGACTCAAGTGTCATTCGTTTCATGAACGCTTGCGAAGGAAGCTGTTTAGGGCGCCAACGACAGAGCTCCGTGTTGCCGAGAGTTCTGCGTTGGTGCCCGAAGACGAGTCTTTTTAAAAGACATCATAATTGAATTCTCTATTTGAAGAAGAACATAAGCGTTCCGGTCAAACGGATCAACACTGTAAACTCATACAAAACTCAGTCATAAAATAAAGCAAGCAGCCGAGGAAAACGAAAAACTGAAATGTGTGCCATGCCAGCTTGCTGCTTGGCTGAGCCTCCTGCTCTTTCGACCAATCTTAAGCAACTTTAACCAAAATATGGGAGACGTGCACGTAAAAAACCGAACCAAAACAAAAAAGAAATCAGCTCAAAGTCGCGCGCAAAACTAATAAGACGTTTAGCCGCATTGCTGTACAAAAAATACCACGACGACGACCACAGCAACGGAACGAAAAACGGTTACACGCGCGAAATTGAATTGATTTCCGTTTTAAGGCCCGTTTATACTGACGTATGCTTGTACGGCACTGCACGCCACGTGACGTCACGTCTTGTGTTTCAGCATACAACCGACGTTATGTATGTACAGAACGGCACGGCACGTTAGGTCTCTTGTTATTGCATACTGCGGTATGGAGACGTGCCTTTGACGTACGTCAGCATACGTCAATATGAACAGGCCTTCAGAGCCGCGTTTCATTTAATCTTGAACTCAGTGGCTGAACTAAAGTTTACAGCTTAACTAGTTTATACAAATCAACTGTCAGAACTCTTTTTCGCACGGAGTACGGTATCTCTGGGTCTCGACACGATCTCGCTTCTTGCAACCGTGTTGCCGTCACGGTTGCAAAACACAAAACGAAAGTTAATCAAGAGTAGCAAAGAAAACGTTATCGTCGTTTTCCCTTGGCGATCAACAACAAGGCTACAGCGAAACACCGTGTCGAGAGAGGTAAGGTGCATTCATGAAGCAGTATTTAGTGACCGCGTAGCTATGTTTTAACACAGCTATGCGTCAGTCAAATGCTACTTCATGAATGCACCTATATAGAGACCAGAGCAACGAACAATGACCTAACCAGCCGTATACCGTACTCCATGTCGCTGTTTCGCTAAAAAGCTACATTCGCGTTACGAGTGAGTGAGTGAGCGAGTGAGAGACGCACTTGGTGTTTCGGTCGGCCGCAAACGCGCAGTCCTCAGCGGTCTCGATCCACTGTCTGTACATGCGATCAGTGTAGATCGGCTGCTGTGTGCCGCTGCTTGTGGTCGTGACCGCCGTGGTGGCACCCCGTGGCGAGCCAGTTCTGCTGGCTTGCTGCTGCTTTGCACCGGCCGAACACACCGAGGCGACACCAGCGACACCAACCGACTCATTGCAGTGCTCCTGCGATGCGTTGTTGTTTGTTGTTGTTCGTTGGTTGTTGCTTAAAGCGGCACTCACGAAGCAGTAAGTTTGTGGCCGCGTCGCTGTGTTAAGCGGCATTCACGAAGCAGTATTTAAGGTGCATTCATGAAGCAGTATTTAAGGCGCATTCATGAAGCAGTATTTAGCGATGCGTAGCTGTGTCAAAAACATAGCTGCGCGGTCACTAAATACTGCTTCATTAATGCGCCTTTAGTGACCGCATGGCTGTGCTGTAATATAGCTCTGCGTCCCTAAGCACAGATTCATGAATGCCCCTTTAGAAACGTAGCGACGCGGTCACGAAATACTACTTCTTGGTGTTTATTATCTTTTGCGATTGCGACTCTCAATGCGCGCTTGGAATTAGAATCAGTGTCATGCTTGACGACGCGTGGCAATTTAAAATCGGTGAAGTGACCCTGGTCGATCATGCACGATCCGGTCACTCGGGCTCGGCCAACTCTAAACTACGCTGCATCAAGTATCCCTTTTAACGTTTGCAAATCTGCAAACGCATTGAGTCTCACAACCAAAACAAAAGATATCTAGATGATAAAAACCAACGTTCCAGAGCTGTTATTTCAGGTCGAATTGAAATTAACCAAATAATGGGTCACCTGATAAAAACTCGTGTGCACCAATGGAGTACGGTATCTACAGTGGTCGCTCTCAACACGATTTTACTGCAAGTGTTCCTGATCGTCAAGCCTTTTTTTGTTTATTTAATCAATCTTTTTGACGATCACGTTGGTGGAAGCAACAAGCAAGATCTTGTCGAGACCAATCAATAGTAGATACCGTAGTTCGTGGGCAAACGTAGGTACTGCGTGTTTCTGGGTGAATGTTCAACAGCTGTTGGTTGTTTAGCAAGAGACAAATGTAAAAATTGAGAATGCGCTAAAGTACACGAGTGGTTCTACTCGACACGATCTTACTTTGCTGCGCCTGCAGACGTCTCTGATCGTCAAAAATTTTAATTTTTGCAAAAATAATTTGTTTGATTTTTTTGTTCAGTCAGAAGTCTCAAAATTTCTTGACGATCAAAAGGGGTAATATCGTGTCGTGGTGACTCAATACAGTAACAGCAGTTTACCGAATATGGCTTCTATCTCGACACGATGTTTTTGAAAATTTCCGGATCGTCAATGAATGACCGGCAGGCAGAATTCTAGCAAGTGTAGAAGCGATCCTCACATGATTTACTCTAATTTAACGTTGATTTCATGCAAGAAGTATAAAAAATTGTGGTCATGTCCATGACGAAATGAGAACGAGCTTCCGATTCGATAAGTCGATGGACTCATAAAAACACGGAAATATGACGAAACAAAACAGTTTTCCCGTTCAAACAAGCCGCTGTTGATCTCATTTCAACACAAACATGATACAATAATGAAAAGATAACTCAACCCCTCTGAACATCTGAAGCCCTAGTCCTAAAGTCCTACAGTTCACCATATGATCTCATCTCAATCTAGTAGCACCGTCAAAAGCAAACACACAGGCACAAACACACCGCGATATCACACTAGTGTGTGTGTGTGTGCCAGTGTGTTTGTTTGTGACGGTGCACGTGCAACATGTGACATGCTCAAAAAAGCGCAAAAGCTGAACGAAACATTGCTCACACGGTCTTCCAGCGACAAGCACGTTACCGAAACAAAAACAGCAAACCGCACTCAATCAAAAAAACCGCCCGCAGCCAAACGAAACCACCAACCAATTTCGCGTGCTTCGCCGACGGCGGTTCATGATCGAGCCCGTTACTCGTGGGCGGCGGCGGTGCGGCGAGCGCACTGGACGCGGGTCGTTTCACTGCGGTCGTTGTCGTTGTCGTTGACGAGCCGCCGGTGGCGGCCGCCTGCGCGGTCTGCGTCAGACGGGCCAACAGCGCCGCCGGCAGCCGCCCGCCCTTGATGACCCGCGCGGCCGCGAGCAACTGCACCGGCGAGCACGACTGACAGTGCTGCTTGATGCACGTGTGGCTGATCAGCGCCGTCGGGCGACGGGCCGCCTTGCGCGCGTTGTAGATGGCGCGCGGTGCGAGTCTGCGTGTGGGTGTGTGCGACGTTGAGATTGGTGCTTTTGTTGCGTTTCGCAGAATACAGAGCCCGCGAAATAAAGAACGCATCGAATTGGAAAAAGATATATTCAGCCACAAATTGGTTTTTATGCCAACTAGCCCCAGTTCTCGTTCACAGTTCACTGATCATCCAATCGCCGCCCGCCCAAACCAAACAACCTGTACTCGGCTTTACTGATTTGTGGAATCAGCTGATTAATCAGCGATTAATGATTGATTAACCACAAATCAGCAGGCCAGGGTGACCACAGATCTGCCGCACCCACCGCCGCGCGATGCGTGTCAGCCAGGTTGTGTTCAGGAAGAATGCGGTGCGACTTTTGCCGGCGTTGTTCACCGGGTACGCCGCGTTCGCGCCGCCCATCGAAGCGCCGCGCTGGTTGCTCGACTGAAAACATTGCAAGCGAATCGTGGATGTCGTCTCGACACACTTCATGATTCGAGAGTGCCATTCGGTGTCGCCGCTTCACTTCACCATTCATGTTGAAGCTGAGCGGGCGCTTGAGCGTGCGCGTGCACGAATGCATGAATGCGTCTTTTGGACTTGCCAAAAAATTGTGAACCATCACCAGAGTCTCAGTGAGAAAGCCGCTGCGTTCCACTGGAAGTCGTCGAAAAACATCGCTCATGTGCTAGCCTGGCGTCAGGCCGCACAACGCGTATTGTACAGCAACAACAACACCAATCACCAAAATGTCACCACGGTCATCATCACGTCAATCACCAACCCGAAATCACCTGTATCGGGCGCACGATGCCCATCGGCAGGTCCTTGGTGCGTGCGTGCTGCGACGTCGACGACGCCGTCTGTTGCCCGCCCGTCTGCTGTTGCTGATGCGAGCTGATGTGCTGCTGTTGATGTGGTTGATGTTGCTGATGTGACTGCGCGTGCAGCGTGCCGGAGCTGCCTTGTACGAACGTCGTTTGCTGGGCGCCGGGCATGATGCCCCTGGTGGCGTTCACGATGGTCAGATTGCCACCCGTCTGCGACATCGCGGACTGCGCCGTCTTGTCGTAGTGCTCTGCAATCGATAGAGCCACGAAGATATTTGGAAAAAAACAAACACACATACAGTCGAACTCTAAATTATAGGGAATCAGCTGATTGGTCGGTGGTCACGTGCATGCATGCCTGCTGTGCAAGCCAAACTCCGCCCCACACCAATGCCTGCACAGAAAGTATGCATCACGAGATCACCAACAACGACGCTGATTCCCTATAATTTAAAGTTCGTTCGACTGTAAATGCGCTCACCCTTCAGCCAACCAACTAATACGCTGGTCGCTAGTTGGCTGCACTATCTCGCCTCTCGAGTGGGAAACTCAGTTGTACACCCAACTTGTTTGTCGGTGTGTTTCCGTACCAACCATCAATCGTACCGGCCATCAAAGCATTTTGTGCACATATAACTTTCAGGTGAAATGCAGACAAGAACAATCATCACCAAAAACAACAATCACGGAACACACAGGCAAGAAAAACCAGACCGTGTTCATGTTTCCGCTTCAGTCCGCCGTATTTCTTCCAGTACGCCCAGCAGTCGGTGCAGAGGCGCAACTGCAGATGCGGCGGGCCCCACGCGTACCAGTGCACGGACTTGTCCGCCTGTATGAGAGACCATAATCGTAGTAAAAAAAACATTTGCAAACAAACGTTACAACAACTTTTGACCACTTTTTAAAATTTCAGCTTCAATTACAACTACCAGAACATGAACGAAGTCGCGTCCTGTCCTGACCCAAATTTTTCAAAAAAACACTGTTTTTTCACCTGGCAGCTCTCGCACGCCCTCGTGCCATGGATCGGCTGGCCGGACGTGTTCGACGGTCCGACAATGTTCGGATTCGGCTTGTTGTAGTTTGGAATGTACACCTGGCAGAAAAGTGGACTGTTTGCGCATATCAAGTCGAATCCTATCTCATATGCAATTAATTAGCTGATTGGTTGGTGACCATGTTTCCGATAGGCTTTCTTTGGCTTGCTTGCACTGAATGCATGAGTGCTCACCAACTTATCAGCTAATTGTATATGATACAAAAATGGACTGCATGCATTTGTTCAAATATCCCAATCCACAGTTGTTTGGAATGCCCTGATGAACATGCAAATCACTATTAGCTGAGTTGACATACAGGATTTAGTTAATGACAATGATGTTTGCTTTTTAGCTCTCAATCTCGTCTCCGTCTTCAATCAAGCTGTCCATCACCGAACCGATTCAACTATAAAACAACGTACCTGTTTCAAACGCGACTCCGCCTCGATCGCTTTCGCTCGCTTCTGCTGCACGTAACGATCGGTCGTCTTCCACATGTAGTAGTACTCAACAATGTCCTTGATGGACTTCCATGGAAGCTGGACAAACACGAGAACAAGGTCATTTTTACGAGAAATGTGAATGACTGAGCGGCATTCATGAAATAGTTTTTTTCAGATGCTCAGCTGATAAACAAGCTTTACTGCAATAAATAACATTGTTGCTACATGCAAAGCAATTCTGCTGGTTTCTTTTTGCATTCATGAAGAAACCAGTACTAGCGCTAGCGAGAACTAAAAAAAGTACGCCACCAAAAACCGACAACAACAACAGCACTCACAAAATCATGACGAATGTCGTTGAAGTCCTTGCCGTACTTCTCGAGCGCCTCTTCGAACAAATTCGCCTCGGCAGCCGACCACTCTTCCAGTTGGTCACTGAAAAAAACGAGAAAGAAAATTCCATGAAACCACATTTTCACGAATTCGATTCAAAATAGTTCAAAAGGAGCAAAATTTTGAAACCTGATTCAAAGAAAAAAACGCGACCGACCGGCAGAGAATCGGCCCACCAAGGCTGACCGTATGATGCCCGGTCGACTTTTCGCTTTCGAGCGGATAATGTTGCCTGGACGGCGGTGGCACCAGGAATTTCATGGCCTGAACGCAAAAAAATACACTGTGTGATTTGATTCTTAGTTAGTTTGCGTTGGTTTCTAAGCCCGATAAATCACTTAGAATCTGAATTCGAAGAGAATCCGGTTGCGTTGAGAACGAAAACGCAGCGAATTCTGACAGTCCCTTTGTGTTTGTGACCGTACTACGGTGCAAGAACACTGTTCCTTGTCACCCTCGTGGCCTGGGTGGTAGTGCGTTAGACTGTTGTCTGTGCGTTCGGGGGATCGAGCCCCGCCGAGGGGTGTATAGGTACATAAGGACACCGAAAACTCGATGGGCGCCCTAACAAAAACATCCCTAACAACAATAACGACCGTGCATGGTCTCAGACAAAGACTCTGATGCACAGACAGTGAGCAAGCCCGCGCGCACCTGTCCCAGATCGTAGTTGGCGTGGTGCAACAGTGACATTGCGTGCAACAACGTGACGTCGCGCGACGCCGCCGCCGCCGTCATGTGCAGCGACGGTAGTTTCACGGAGCTGCTCGTGTCCAGCGCACGACTGAACGTGCCGACCGCTCTGCAAGATCGTTCCAAAACACTCAGAAGATTCTTTCGAAACTGTTTGAAGACGCCCAACAGAATCGTTCTAAAACTGCATAAGCAGGTAACAAATGGCACTGTTTTGCGATCTGACCGTAAACAGTCTCTTTAGGTCAGCTCAGCAGTTTAGTCGCTTTTGATAGTTAGTTTTTGATACTTTTAATTTAGTTTCTCCAAACGCTACTATCTGATACTTCACCACTTCACCACTTGAGCGTGATTTTGGTTCCCACTGAGAACTATAGTTGCTTCATGAAAAGCCAGTACAAGAGGGGCGACCCCGGTGACTCCTCCAATGGTGTTTGCGTGCTCTTTTCCAAATCACGAACGTATCAAGCGGACGAACCGCGCAACAATCAGGAACTGATCGATGTCGCGGTCGGTCAGCGAATGATGCGGATGAAAGACGAGCGTGTCGAGTTTCTCGTTGCCTCGATCGTTCTCCTTGCAGTCGTCCGACAACAAACCGGGCGCGCTCGCCTGGTACTTGTCGCCGACGCGAATCTCGCCCTTGTCCGCCAGCAGCGTCTTCTGCGTCGGATCGTAGACGAGCGAGTAGAAGAACATGTCCTGTGTGTTTTTAGCAGAATTTTGATGAATTTTTTCAGTGCACTCTATTATTACCACACAGTAATGTTGCAGAGTGACAAGCGCGCACCCAAACAGTACCGCGTGTGTCAGCGCATGTGTGCCGTATGGTGCATGGTGTGCTTGTAATTGTGCAACATTACCGTGTTTATAATTAATTACACTGTCTTCAGACTAGAACATTTAACGTGTTCACTCAAAACCGCGACATTGTAAAAATATCAATGTTGGAACGTTCTCAGAAACTAGAAATCATCGCGCTGGTGGCATACACAGTACCATGCCGTATGCAATGACGATGCGACATCGCATTTCATGCAACGAGCCCATATCCACCCACTGTTTCAGAGCCAACTGAAACGATATACTGTTCAGTTCGTCCGGGACTGTTGCTCATTGATTCAACAGCCAATCAGCGCATTCCCTCGCGAACCAGCCACTGCATCGCTCCAACCCCGTCACCGACCTCGCGATCGTGATACTGCGCCGGCGTCTCCATCTCGTTCAGCAGCGTCACGGAGCACTTGCCGCGGATGTGCGTCGCCGGCAGCGTTTCGATCTGCCGCGACAGGAACACCTCGCGATGACGGAGCTGGTGTTTCGCCTGGTCGGCCAGCTTCTCGGCGCCCGACGGCAGGCCACCGTGGAATGGGCGGGGCGGCTTCTTTGGCGCGGGAGGTCGGCGGTCTTTCGTCTCTGCCTCCGTGCCGTCCATGGCGGCGACCGCGTTGTCCGTTTCGGTGTGCACCTCTGATTTCAGTTCTCTCTCCGTCGCGTCGCCGTCGAGTTTCGTTCTCTCGGTCGAGCTCGTCTCGTCTTTTTCGACGCCACCAGTGGCCGGTTTTTCGGTCGTGTCCATCGCGTCCGCATCATCGACGTCGTCGTTCGCGATAGGCGCTTTCGTTTCAACACCGTCGTTTTCCTCCGCAACTGTTGTTGTTGCCGTTGTCGGTGCTGTTGTTGTTGTTGTTGTTCCGTTCTGCTGCGGCTCCGACGACGACGGCGGCGACGGCGGCTTCGCGTGCGGCGGCGTTTTCGATGACGACGTTTCAGCGTCCTCGTCATCCTTAGTCGGCTCCGACTTTGGCGGCGGCGGTGGTGATGTTGTGGTTGTGGATGACGGCTTTTCGGTGACGACGTCATTATTATTGGTGTTCGGGTTGTTCGAGTTGCTACTGCTACTGCTACTGCTGCTGCTGTTCGTGTGTTCGGACGTGGACGCCTCGGCGACCGGCGGCGTTGAGCGAGCGCATTCGCCGTTCGACACAGGCACGTCTGCAGAAATTGTAACCAATGCGGGTTTTGTTTTCAAAACGCTCTTGCAATTGAAACTCAAAAATATCCTCGTGACACCTAAACTCAAATTTTTAGGTGTCTTGCAAAAAAAATTTAGGTGTCCCCAAAAACAAGCTGCCGCAAATTGTGAAAAATGGTCGTGAAAATGCATTTGCCGTTAGAATTTTTTTGGTGTCTTCTGACACCTAAATCAAAAATCTCAAGTGTCATGT
The DNA here is from genome assembly GCA_030248135.1 of Theristus sp. LFF4_11. Lineage (NCBI taxonomy): Eukaryota > Metazoa > Nematoda > Chromadorea > Monhysterida > Xyalidae > Theristus > Theristus sp. LFF4_11. The sequence continues at coordinate 91,335 of JASANC010004853.1, forward strand.
GGAATTTTTGAACGTGTCGCACCGAAATGACGTTATTTGCTCCGAAAAACACACGTTTGTCATGCACAGCACACCAGAATTTCGGTCTTGTTCATCTGATTTTTTCACTTAGTGGGATAACGGAAACCGAAAAGTTGCTTGTCACCGAAACGCAACCGAAACGCATGTTCTCGAGCACAGGACGTGTCAAATGTTCGATTTTTAGCCAAGCCCAAGAATGAAGATTTGCCAATATGTCAAGAATGTAATGAAGAATGAATATGTCAAGGTTGTCAAATAAAAATCATGTCAGACTTTTGTTTCCTCAATTTTCATGACATTATTCACATAAAATACCGAAAATTGCACCCAGCCGCATCACGACCCATTCCATGTAAAACCAATTGATGTTCGTACATTAGCCGTCACGTGTTTTGCTTGGTGCTTGTACACAATCTTCCATTCCAGTTTTATCAAGTTGGTCCCTCAAAAAAACGTTGTTGTGTATTCATAAAACAGTTAACCAACCAGTGAAGCAAACTTTTAGTCGTCCAACACACGAAAAAATCTCTCTCACACACACACATGTAGCCAACAAAACCTAACACTAATGCGATATTAGAGAGATACTTGAAAAAAGATCTTATGTCACGACAGAAAGTCACAAGTCGCGTCTCTTCGTTGCCAATTGTGCACCATGTTCATGCCTGTCAAAGGTCACTTGACTGCCAGTATTCTGGCATGTTCTCAACTTCTAAATCAGTCAATCAATACAATGGCTCCACTAAGCAAATTAGTTCCACGTTATGCACTACTGTATCGGTTACGGTGATATACAACAACACGATGATTAGTCGTTTGTCACATTGCGTTTGCTGATTGGTTGACGACTAATGCGACTTGGTCTGGCAACTTTTGCAAGGACCGAAAATCAGACCACGTCCCATTGGTCGTCAGCCAATCAACAACGCAACACAGTCGTTAGCCCACAGCTTCGAACAGTCGAAAGCTTGATGTGAGATATTTCACTCCGTGCAAACCAAATCGGTCATTTCCAGTGATACGGTCCCCCTTATATTATTGTGCGGAAATTTGCTTCGACTAAACTAAAAAGTACATAATAAATATCTATTGAACAGAGACCTAAACAACAGAGACAAGACCAACCAAACCGCCCAACAACACAACAAGCGTGCGCACATATACGTGCGCATAACGCGCACAAATCAAACAGCAACAGAAATTGTTTTTTTGTTTTGAATTTTCAAAATTGTTTTGAAAGTCCTTTCTGCTCATACACGGATTACCAAACAACTATCTCAAAAGTCATCGCCAACTGGAATACATTGTATCTGACTATTTGAAAAACACGTCACAACCAAAAACTGTACTTTTAGAATAAAATGTGGATACACGCAACTTTCGCAACAGAACGCAATGCTTTTTTCAACAAAACTTCTTTTTCGAACTTTTTTTCAACGATAGTCAAAGTCGGTGCGCAGTTAAATAATGCAGCTTGGCTGCAACTAGCATGGCACAAACATAGAATTTCTCCACTAATTTTCAACATGTTCTATCGATTTTTCAGCTCCTACAACGCAGGTTGGAGCGTTTCATCATTTACATTTACCGAGTGAGAACTTTCGTTCCGTGCGCCCTGTGAGTTACCCGACTGAGAGCAGATGAATTTGTGAGCCGCCGAAAAATGAATTGTTTTATATTTCGACTTCGTCGCGGTTTTTTTGGGTTGTCGTCGTTTCGGGAACCGTTTTATTAAAAGCATAACAAATAGCTGGTGGTGATATGGTGTGAATTTACAATGCTGAATCTTTACTTGGTGCAGTGTTGAAAGATGCAAAAACAGTTTGTAACTGGTGAATGCAAATGTTTGTTGGTCATGTTTAAAAACTCGATGAATGCAATTTCAAGCAAACTTTGAAGGTCACAACAACTCACAAAAGCCCAACAGATAGAAACAACGCCAAGTGGTTTTCTGCAAACACAATTACAATCCGGAGGCTGATTTTCTTTCGTGCTTTTCGTGCTCAAATTTTTACAAGTCCCCCGCAATTTTCCGGATATTGCTCCACTGCATATGATAAACGAAATTCGTTCAAGCATATTTTCCGTTGTCCATGCATGAGTAATTTGAATCAGACGTCAGTCTTGAGTGGCAAAAAAATCCCCTGCTTTTCCCATTTTCTTTAGCTCTGCCATCTGAGATGATGGATATTTTGAACTGCATCATGTTCATGAAGCCGTTTTGTCGCTAAACAAAACGGATTTCATAATTGTCGATTGAAAACCTCAACAATGGTCAGATTTCTCAATCAGTCGCATCAACCGAGTCAGCCAAAAGTTTTTTAGCCCGGCCATTCACTCAAGCTCATGTCAGCAAATTTCTCCGAAAAAAGTAATCTTATCATCTTTTACGACCATAAGACAACGTTGCCATCATCGCTGCGACAACAATAAAAAAACAGGCACAAACTAAAATAATCAATCACACACAAAAACACATCACAGCATGTATTATAATGCATCAACCGAGCCTAACAACCGAAAACCACCGCCGCCCAATCCAGTACACGGGGCGAACACAGGGTGGCGCGCTACTTCGCCACCACAGCACACGGGTGTGCGAGCAAGAGAGACAGAGAAAAAAACGAGAAATTTTTTCAGTTGATCATCAGTCGAAAGAGCGAACGAGCGAGCCTGATGAGAGACGGGTAGTGCGGCCGGAGGAAACTGGACCGGAGCAGCGCGGCAGAGACGGGACGGACAGGGAGACAGGCCAGAAGAGTTTGGGGCTGGTTGGTTGGTTGACGATGCACGGGCCGGAGAACAGTGCAAAATGCAACCGCTGCGCACGTGCGCGTGTGTGTGTGCTGCTGTATGTGCAGTCGGAATGCTGCAATATGCCTCGCGTTCTCGGACCCACACAAACGCACACACACACACACGACACGCACATACACACATTTCACTGACATAATAGCAAACGGTACACGACACCCACAATAACCACACCACAACTGTCCAATCTCTGAAACACTTAGCTCTGGCGTTTTTTCTTTCGCCCGGATATCTGACGGCCGCGATTTTAATGACTTTTGACGAGAATAATGGCGAAGTGGCTTATGTTTCGGGCTACATGCAGCTTTCTTAGGACATGCTGGATCTGGAAGGATGACGTGACGTGTCACGAGCCAAGCACAAAACCAAGAATGACTTTTGACGAGAATAATGGCGAAGTGGCTTATGTTTCGGGCTACATGCAGCTTTCTTAGGACATGCTGGATCTGGAAGGATGACGTGACGTGTCACGAGCCAAGCACAAAACCAAGCACACGCCAATGTCTCATAACGAAAAAATGATCGACTGGCAAAACACACGACAAAAAACACGCGAAAGTACGGACAACGTGTCACACTTACACATCATTCTTTAGCGGTTTCATCATCAATGTATTTATTTGCAAAGTTACAATTTCACCTCTAATTCGATGGTGGATTTATTTTCGAATTGCTTACCCCGCAATTCACGACTATTTGGTACAAACGAATTGATTTTCTGAACTAAAAATAGTTTCGAATTGTTGTTCGCTCTGTGATCATCTTTGTTTGTCCCAGAACAAAACATTCGTTCGGGACGCTTATTCAAGTGGAAACAACATTATTAACATCAACTTGTCACAGCGCCGAAGTTTGGTGAGCAAAAAATGTCAGAAAATAACGCCATGTAAATTTTTTAGAATGTTTCACCTTCACGTTCGAAACTTTACCTTCCACACATCCTAAAAAAACACGGTGAAACAACATTCCTGTGCTCCAGGAAGCAAATCGTCTCAGAGTTCCAAAAAGACGTTGCATTACTTTTTTGGAAGTTTAAATAAAATAATAAAACAATAAAAGTTTTACAACTCCCGAGCCAGCATTTCTTTGAGCATGCAATCAGAATTTCGTGGCCCCAGACGCCATTGTGGATGGAACCTTACTACAGCTCATTCACATGCCCAGACAAGAGTTCAATGGCACGTTTGTTGACAGCATCAATTGAAAGTTGAATGTGAAAACAGACAACAATGTTTGGCATAAAAACTTAATGCTTGAACATTGAACTTTCTTTGGTTTGGCCGAAACATCCAATTACAAATGGATAATTCAAATATTATTTCTCTCCTTGGGTGCTTAAGGCAAAGACTTTAACAGAGAAATCATATTGCTCCAATTCATTAAAAACCATGTTTTGGTCAAACGGTGTTACATCTATTTATGCACTTTAAACAACCAGAAAATGATTGTTTTGCAGATGCAACTGTGCGACATTCACAAAAAAACGGTTCTGGGTAAAACCCCAAGAGATGGTCCGGTCAAACAACCGTGTGATGCCAGTACACACTGCATCCTAGTTTGACGACAGACAGTGCACTCGGTTGCACTGGCACACAGTCACAAACGTACGCAGCAGCTGCCTGTGTGTTTGTTTCCAAATGCAGCTGCGCAACATTACTGTCTTATAGCCGAATGCACTGTCTCCCGACCATACCCGTGCGACGGTGTGCGGTACCAAGTGTACCAAGCAAACCGGTGTGCAAGAAATTTTTGCGATGGCCTTTTGGAGACACCGGTTTGAGCGTTGTGCCGCCAGTTGGAAGGCAGCCGGTGTAATGAAGCAAAGCAAATGCAGGCTGCACACCGGTTTGAGAGCTGTGCACATCGGCACCACACACCGACGCACGGGCACGGGTATGCTCCCTCCCAACTGAAGAAGTCAGAGCACAAAAAAAGTCCGCCAACCTTGGTCGGCAACCTTGAGCAAATTTTCAGAGATATCACGTCTCCGCAAGAAGCACATGACTTTCGCTTCGACATTTCCACTGGGTGTCTGAAAAAAACGAAATTTTGATTTACCAAGTCGTTTTGAGATTTGATTTATGTCGACATGACGGAACAATTCAACTTGAGACTTTACTTGAGGATTGGTCCAGCCAGCCTGGCTGCCCCGTCGTAAATCCATTACTGTTTTCATGTTGCTTTAATTTACCCAGAACATTTCCTACACGAACAAGGCACACAAGTAAAGTTACTCGAATCAAAAACAAACATCAAACTTGAAATTGCTTGGCAGACTTCGAAAAATTCCATTTATCTACGCCAAGGAACTCGGAACGGAAAGCTTGGAAAGTCAAAGTCTGAAGACAAGAACCTTGCACGACTATGACCTGAAGTCTGCACCTTGCAGAACATAGAATGCTGCACAGACAAAAACAAACCCACCGGCACCACACGAGACCACAGAAGCGAGCGTGTCAGTGCTTGTGCGATTGACTGTCAAACATCACTGTGTTATAACAGAGTTAGTTTGTCTTCAGACTAGGACTTTATGCGCAATGTCACACGAGAAAAAGGCAAACTAAAATTTGCCTTGAACGTCCAACCAATCGCTCACCCTGTTCAATTCCTCGATCCGCCGAATCTGGTACGGCGCCGACGACGAGATCTCGAAGTAGACGTAGTCTGAAATGAACAATGCAGAAAATTCCGTGAAAATCCGGTGAAAAACGAACGTTTTACGGCCGAAAACCGTCCATCCATTCATGTTTTTGGTCGGAAAACCCGGTTTGTGTGTGTGTGTGCGAGCGTAAACTACATTGACAGCGACGTGTGTGCGTGTACGTGTGTGTAGTACGAGCGAGCAGAGCGCGCGTACGCGTAGTAGACACGAGCCCGCCCAGACTTTCATTCATACGTGCCAGTCCTAGTCGCAGACAGCACAGCACACAGCAGCGCAGCTGCCAGCCGTGCAAAAACTCGCAATTTTCCAACGGCTCGCTCCGGTCGACCGAGGAAACGGCCGATAGACGTCGGCCGTCTTCCTCCGAAGTTCACCACTTTCGAATTTTTTTGGCGAACTTTTATCTCTGACGCGCTGCCAAATTAAGCGACGACAGACACATGATCCGGATCCCTCGATGTTGTCTCAAAACTGTGTCCCCCCGTTTTGCAAAAGTTGCAATCACCGGTCACCATTTGGCGGATCGGAAACCAATAGTGGCATCCATGATTTGCCAAACTTTCAACGCTTCCATTCTCTTGTCGAATCACGCTCCGCGCAATTCTTGTGTGTGCTGCCAAGTCTCGGCGCGTTATTTCTCGCATACGCAGCCTACGCACGGCGCGTTACGACGGGCACGTTGTGCACGTTGTAGCATGGCACGATTACTGCGCCAACAGGCAGTGCGCTCAGGCAGAGAGAGAGAGACAGAGAGCTCAGGCGTATTGAATAATAATATGTGTGCGCACGGAGCTGACAAAAACGCGCTCTCCGTCAAAGAAAAGTCAATACACGGCGCACAGACAGCACAACACACACACAGAGCATGACGAGAAAAACAACGAAACTATCGATTGATTAGAGCCGATCAATCACATCCGATTCACCCGATCGATATTGATTGGCTGCTGATTGGTCTTTTCGGTTTTCGTCGAAAAATCGAAACAATTAAAAAATCAATAATAAAATCAATTAAAAAATTACAATCGATTTGCACTTACCACCGACACGGTACATGTTAGCGGCCATGTTGGTCACACGAGTAACGACGTTGCTGTGTGCGATCGGTTGGTTGAATTTATGAAAATGACAATAATAATAAAGAAAATGAGTAAAGCACACGTGTAATGCAGGATGCAAGAGCAGGAACAACAGCGCGCGAACGTAACGATTATATTTTTTCGGGGAGCGTGTGTGTGTGTGTTGTATGAAGGGAGGGAGAGGGCACCGCGCGCGCTTAGCGGTGCACCGCGGCAGGCGTGTGTGTGTGTGTGTGATTTCGCTTGTGCTATTTGCTGCTTCTAATATTGCCTGCTTGTACTCCAATACACGCTCAACACAACAACAACTACAACACTGCTGGCGAATATAAATTTTTGTGTGTGAATGCGGTTGTGTGTGTGTGTGTGTGTGTGTTTATGGCTCAGGACACACAAACACACACACACACATACAACAACAACAACAACAAAAATGTGTCAGCGTCCAAAGAGTCGTGTTACAAAGTCCTAACTGACTGTTTGAAACTGCATAATGGGATGACGATTGAAGTCGAAGTGTGAATGTGGTGGTGGGTGGGGTACTGGTGGAAAGTCAACTGTATTCGATGTTTATTTGATTCCTTAAAAAACATTTGGGAATTAATCCCGTGTTTCGGGAGTCGACCAACGGGAACGTTGATTCTGACGATTCCTCCACCCCCGCGGACCAGTTCCACACCATGTTTCCGATTCAACACAGCAAAAATACGAACCGAATTCGAGTTCGCCAGCAGAAAATTGCGATAGCATCACTGTCGTGTTCGACTCTACCGTACACCCTACCCCATGTTGCTTACAGCATGTGTTGGGAGAAACTTACAGTTTGCCTACTTCAAAAACCAACCAATCAACGAACCAGTAGCTTTGAAATGCAATGAAAACACGATCAGCTCGCGTATTCCAAATTTCAATCATTTTCTCGCAGCAGAATCAAAACGTGATGTGCTTGTTTTTTGGTTTTTCGTTTCGGGTGCATGGAGAATGAGCGACGATGAAACCGGGGTGAACTTTTGATTTCATCATTTCAACAATACCGTTTCGGCAGTGAAGAAAAAAACATTAGCGAAATGCGACGGCGATTGCATTTGCATACAAAGTTTTTTGTTGTTTGTCTCAAAATTGCGTGACGAAGAAACAAAACCTACAACAAGCGTCAATATTAATGCAGTTCGTCGTAGTGACGACACATTTGATAGTAGTTCGAAAAAGATGGACGATAAACACGAATACAGAGGCGTAGAGAGTGAACAAGCGCGCAGCAACGAATGAATGACACACGAAGTTTCTCGAAAGCTCACAATAACGCACGGGACATACAGGGACCGGCGAACGCACACACACACACACACACACACAAACACAATGACGAAAAGAAAAAATATCAGACGATAGAAAAAAATTTTGAAACAAGGCGGGGTATGGGAGCGACCTGGCGCTGCTGGCTGGCAGCTGCCAAATATAAAATTCGCAGAAACACGCAATTACAAAAAAAACTCAGGGACAATATATCTGTCGTTCAACAATATCTTATCAAATGGCAGCAAAAAAAATCTGCTGTTGTATACGTTGCAGGTTTTCGGTTTGCGGTTGTCATTTGTTGGACTTTGAACATGAATTCCGATTACAGGTTGCAAATTTCAGACAAGATTATTTGGACTTTAGATTTGATGTTTTTCATTCTCCAGAACCTGATTGATCTGAATTGATTTTGCTGTTCCAACTGTCAATTCATATGTCAATTAAAAAACCGAGTTTTATGTTCGTTGCACGGTTGAAACAGTGAACACGTTTGAGACGTTTCTCGAGACACAGACGACTTTCTCGTGGACGTGCATGCGTTTGTTGACCGTTGTGCAAAAACAAAACAGGTGGATTGACATGTTTGGTTCGGAATCTGATGTTAGTCGTACTTTCAGGGCAAAGTTTGTTCAAGACTGTCGCTGGGGAGGGGCTGGCGCTCCTGAGAGGTGGAGGCACTTTTAATTACGGAGAAACTCGCGCAGAAAGTGTTGGATGGAGCAACAGAAATTATTTCAGAGTGCAGCTGACAAAGGGATCGTCAACGTGATGACGTAATTTCGTCTCAAGGATGCCCGTTCAAAGATGAGTTGCGACTTGCGTCTGTCAATTAAAGGGCGAGGTGGCCAAGAGGGCCCAGGAACCGATGAATTTCTGATGCAACTTTTATTCTGTTGAGTGAATTTGTATCCATTTGAAATTCATTGCATACATTTGGCGTTTCGGTCTCTCCAGTCCATGACGACATCCGCTCATGTCTCAAACATGGCACTGGTGTTTCGTGAAGTTCGTGTTGTAGTTTTTTCTTGAGTTATTGAAACCGATCCTCCAGTTTTACGTTTGTGTTCACTCGAATTTGGGTGAAGGTAAAAATTGTGTCTGAGAGAGAACCGATGACGGCGACGGATGTTGACTCACTTGGACATGAAGTAAGTTTGGTGCACTGCGTTTTACCAAGTTATGTCAACCTTGCAAACTTTTTTATTTTATTATCATTTAACTCGAAATCTTCAGGTGCGAGCTTTCTCATGTGAATTTCCAAAACCGAAAACACAAAATGACTCGTCGAGTTTTGTGCTCCATCCACATCATTGTCATTTGTTTACAGTCCATCTCGAAAATTTTTTGCAACATGACGTAATGACCAACCAATCAGCACTGACATTTGCTCATGACCAAGCAATCAGCGCCGAGAAGTGCTCATTACTAACCAATCAGTGCTAAGAATCGCTATGACCAACCAATCAGCTAGTTGCATATATTAGCGAGATGGACTGTACAATGTCCCCAGTTTGCACCTGCACTACAATATCGCAGGAGCACGACGGCGACTACGACCGGCTGGTCAAGTTGGTCAGTCTCGCCGACAAGCTCGTCGTCGAACGCGAGCAGTGGCACGAGGAGCAGGCGCGACTGTTGGCCGAAGTGAAGGCGCTGAAGAAGCTGCGTCGTTATCTGATGCAGCCGGCGCGAGCATTGCGCGCCAAGGACAAGGTCGAACAGATCCAATGGCAGCTGCCAGACGGCTGGCAGACGTGCGTGTCGGAGCCGCTCAACGGGCACCCGTGTCAATGCGTGAACCTGCAGATCGCAGCAGCGTCGAGCAAGAAACAAAAACCATCAACGACGGCGCCCGACGCTCATCACTCGCACCACCCGTCGAAGTCGGCGACGACGGCCAAGTCAGCAAAATCCACCGCTCCACCAAAACGATACCCGCAGCGGACGACGCAGATCGCGGCGCCGAAACGTTGAGCGATTTTGTTTTGTTCGCTCTATTTTCTACAAAAAATATTGTTTAAAAATATTGTCGGCGCTATATTGTTTTCTTTGCTAAAATTCAGGGGTTGTATTTTGGATTTTTGGTGGGATGTCGTGTCGTTACAGTTGTTCAATTTTGGAATTTTCTGCAACTTTTTTGCGCGTTTGATTGAGCGCTTGACTTATTGGTCTGATGGCCAGTCGTTGGACATGCACCGACCACTATGGCATATATGTTGCATATTGTTGCTTTTGTGCATCGTGATTTGAAACCTGTGGCCCAGCTTCTGTGGTTCTTTTCTGGCGGCACAAACAAAAAACAGTTATAACAACAGCGACTGAAAAACAACGGTAACAGAAAAATCCCAGTATATCACAGTCAATAAAGGCTGAAACAAACAGCAATTTCCCAATATACCAAGTTAACAAAAAGCGAAAAATCACATGAGAACAAAATGAAAGGAAGCCGTCACACTTCCCAGTCTGAACAACATTCATGTATCACTAAATTAGCTGCCTGCCGTCAACTGCTGAATGCAGAAACGGTGTGTATCATTTTTTTGGTTTTGAGACTCAACGCGCGCACAGATAAAGAAGCAGGTCTATGCTTGACGCGGGCATTCAAAATTGGTGAAAGCGGTCCGAGTCCTTGGCTGTTCGGCTAACTCATTCGGTTCATTTTGAATTGCTGCATCAAGCAGGAAACTGATTCCCTTTCCACGTCTGTAAACGCATCGAGCCGCAGAACCAAAAAAAGAACAGAACAGACAGTAACACCGCTGTCGCGACCTTCACTCGGTCGTGTACAGACTTGCTGCAAACACAATGTCCCTCTTGATCGCTGTGCTCGTGTCGGTCATGCTCTGGTACAGAGCGGTGTCGCCGACCAGTTTCGCGGCGTTACGAACGTCGCGCAGCGTTTCGTCGAGGCGTTGCATGCAGCGCACGATGATGCCCTCCTGCGCGTCCGTCAGCGTCATGATTTGACTGAACGGCTGAAAAGAAGCGGAAAAAACTTTTTTCCTTCAATGATCGGTTTCGACCAAAATGTTCCCACAACGTCATTGCTAAACAATAAGATCCACGCTTTGGTGAAGTTCTTGACCATAGTCGATTGTTGATTAGCTGTGGTAAATCAAACGAATAAGAACTTGAGCACGCTTGAGTGTACTGCAGTAATTGAAAAATTATTTAGGTATAATGTAAAAAAAGGCTGCAGTGCCGGCGCCACCGACCATGCCGTTCGCCCACTCATAGACGACGTTCATCAGTCCGGCGTGCAACTGCAGGGTCACGTCGTCCTCGCGGTCGCGCACGTCGCACGCCACCTGCGTCGTCTGGATGCGACTCGCCACCGCGTTTAGACGGTTGTACAGCTGAGAAAAACCGTTGCGGTTGATGAATTTGTGGAAATAATGAAAATCAGGGCTGACATTGGGCTGTTAGTTTGCTGCCACTCCTCCTGCCAGCGTGTGCGGTGGTTCCAGCGGTGGAGTGCAACTTTTCTTACATTTTATCCACCGTTTGTTATTTTAATCCTTGCGGGTTTTGCCGTTCGCAAATCGCAAGGCAAGACTGGACGGCTAGGCAAACAATCAGTTCTGCTCACTTTAGCTTCACTAAATACGGTTCGACTGCAAAGATTGGTGACATTGAAAGACGAAAAACAAAACGAACCGTTCCTACAAATAAAAACCTTCCTTCAAAAATGTATTGACCAGTTGACGAGAACATGATGCAGAGCTGATGACGAACTGTGGGCAGGTTTGCGGACGCAGACTGTTGAATGCAACTGTTCTATGTTCTGCGTCTGTGGCGAGTGGCTAAAACGCATTCAGCCGCAAGACCCACAAGGAAAACGACAACAATAAACCGGAGAAGAAGCGGAACTGACAACTGTGCGCAGGTTTCCAGACGCTGGCACTGTTAAATGAGACTATACTGGAAGGAAACGCTTTGAGTCACCAAACCCAAAGGAAAACAACAATAATAATAAAGCGCACATCGTGCAAGTGGTCGGGCAGCTTCGCGTCGCCCTTGTACTGGCACGTGACACACGAGAGCATCGCTGCGATCTCCGCCACCGACAGCCGACTGAACGCGTTCTCGAGCATCAGCTCCGTGATCAGCAGCTCCTGGTTGTGCAGCTCGCACGCGACGCGCCCCTTCAGCTGCACCATGCGCTCGGCGTCGACGTACTGGAGGCGGCGGAGCACCTGACCAGTGCAGAGCGAGTTGCTATCGGGTTTTTTTTGTCGTCTCTCGCAATGGCCCAGTAGCCATGATAACTTTGGCTAGTCGCAGTATTGTATTGTGCAACATACATATTGTTTGTATGATCTTTTATTTTTGTGCATAGATAGATGAATATATTTTGGTGCCAAAACTTAATGCGCGCATAGACAGATAAACAATTTCATGCATGACGCGGGAATTCAAAATTGGCAAAATGATCCGAGTCCCTTCAGTAGGGCTGAGTCAGTCAGTCAGGGGCTGAGTCAGTCAGTCAGGTGGCTTTGAATTGCCGTATAAAGACTGAAACTAGTTTCCTTTGTAGGTTTGCACACGCACTGAGTCGCAGGACCTAAAAATTGATGACAGACTTGTCCAAACGTTTCCTCTGAACCGACCGTTCGTTTACTGTCGAACTCCGGCTTCAGCAGCAAACTGGCAGTCGACAACGAATGCTGCAGGTAGCCGTGCTCATACTCGAGGCGAAGGCTACTGCGCGCCATTCGCAGCTGTGCACAAAGATTCGTCAGAAGCTTTGCGTAACCCTTTCGTAAGACTTGACTTCCCCACCCCGCATTCGTTTGAACCACGTATCATTCGGCTGAACTGAACCCGAAAATGTCGCAAGAAATCATGCAATTACACTGCGACCGATCAGTGTTCCACAACTGGATAATCATCTGCTTTGAGTTTTCACATTCGGACCACAAATCCCGAGATGGGACGGGTGCCCCAAGTTTGATTCAGACAAAAACAACCTTCATCCGCCCCTCTTACATGCTGCACAAAGTGCATGCAGTGCACGCACTGGTGCGACTGGAACGTCTGCCTAGCGGCGGCGGTCGCCTGGACCAGCTCGTGCAGCTGCATGTCGCCGCTGGTGAAGTCTTGGTGGACGTGCACGACAGGCACTCGGCCGGCGGCGCCCCAGTGCACGGCGAGACGGTCGAGATCGTGCATCAGCTGCTGGACACTACGGTCGGGCGACGCTGGTCTGAGACGGAGGACAGTTTGCATTTTCATTTTAGTTTATTTCGCGAAAGCGCAGGAACTCCGTAAAACTGGACCTCGCCTGCGGGGCAACTCCGAACTGAGAGAGGAGAAGAAAGTGCGCTTTGTATTATCATTTTTAGGTTCTGCGATTCAGTGCGTTTGCAAACGTAGAAAGGAAACTAATTTCAATCTTTATGTGACAACTCAAAATAGCTACTAAGTGACCCGACCTTACATGTATTTAGGGAACTCGGCTCACTTACTTATCCATTTTGAATTCTCACAACAGACACATAGGCACAGACCTGCAATTGGACGCGCACTTCGTGCGTTTGTTTGCGACTGTGCAACATTGTTGTGTTATAACAACTGAGCGCACTGTCTTTAGACCATAACTTGATAATGCCTTCTTTTCAAAGCCACCAAACCAAACCAAACCAAACCTGAACCGCCTCGACCGTTGTTGTTCGCATTGCTGCCTGATCGCATTCACATTGATCTTCATCTGTACGGTCGTCACGCCGTGCAGCACATCGAATGAGACGTCGCAGACCAAACGCTCCACCAGACGCTCGTTGTCGTCGTTGTCGTCGTTGTCGTCGTTGTCGTCATCGTTGGCGTTTCCTAACTGCCCACCACCACTGCAGTAATAGTACTCGCCATTGTGCTCCATGATGCCCGTCAGCTGGCAGGTCATCTCGTCAAACGACGCCATTTCGCTCGCCAACGAAGCTGGCGGTTGCGACGACCTCGTCAGGTCCGCTGATTGAGCGTCGAATTTCAGCGCCACTGAGTTGTGCATCACCAGAAATGCGTCCAGTCGACGTTTGCCCTCCTCAGAGTGGACCTGCGTGGAAGCGTTTCATGGTTGGTTTGGTGGCTTGGTTCTTGGTAAAGCAATGCGCCGATGATTGGCCGCAGTTTGAATACACGAGTCATTTATTGGTCAAAGAAGCACCAGCTGCTGAGCAGCAACGGACAGCATTGCGAACCACGGTAAGAAAGTGAACAACTTTCTGCGGGGGGGGGGTTAGCTTTAGTGTTTGCACTTTGCTTTGCAAACATCTCTAATGGGACCAGAAGTGTCATTACACAGCAGGCTGAATCCGATTACTTTCACACTCGTATAAAACAGTTTGAATACGGCAGCTTAGGCAGGTGAGGTTGTGGCAACGCATATGGCACGTGAAAACGAAATTGTAATAAAACTTTTGTTAAATTTCAAATTTCAATCCAGCAACTTTGCGCATACCGGAAACGAACCTTGCATATGACGGCAGGCAACATGCCCAGGTGTTTCAAATTCAACAGCACCACACGACCAGCAGTGAGCATTTTATGAACGGCCGTTTGCTCGACGGTTCGATTGAACAACATTCGTTCGCATTGCACATATCTGGCATGGAAAAAACATTCTGAACGCCCGTTTTTAGCCTTGCTGACATTACGGATTTTGTGGTTTGGTGGAATTTGTGCCTTGAGCTTGAACAACAACCAGCAACGAACGACGTTCACATTTAAATGAACAATATTATCCAGCAACTTAACAAAAAAACCTCCAAAATCACGCCAAGTGTTTTAATATTTTTTTTCGGCTGGTTCTACGACTAAATGCACGCACGGACAGCAATTCAGTTTCATTCATGACGTGGCAATTCGATGATGCCCCACGGACCACAAGTCCCTGAGATACACGACCGTAGGTCACTTCGCGTCGGATAGTTCTGAATCCGCCGCCTCCACGCATCCGAACACATCGAGTCGCAGAATCAATTTTCGAATTACCGCGCGTCAAGCATGAAAACTGACTGTTTAGCGCCAAGTCGCAGAATTGAAAAAAAGACAATGCAGCCGACCTGCACGCATGCGCATCGAACGCGCGCAGCGCCCGTTCCGAGCAGACGGCGCAGTCCGGCCATCGCACCGACGTGCCATCTTTCCTAAGCCGTTCCAACTCTCGCAGGCGCGTTTTGCGTTCGTCGGCCGAGCGAAGCGCCCGCGACTCCGCGTAGCTCCGCCTCAGCACCTCCTCGACGCGCAGCTGCTCCACGCGCAGCACGTTCAACAACAGCGAATAGGTGACACGGAAGCGGGAGACCAATTTTGTTGGGGTGCCCTGCGAGGTGGGTGGAAGGGAAGTGTCCTAGTCTGGCAAGACTGCACCTCGCATTCTACAGTCGAACTCTAAATCATGGGGAATCAGCTGATTGGTTGCGGATTAAGGTAAGCATGCTTTCTGTGCAAACCAAACTCCGCCCGCACAGCAATACCTGCACAGAAAGCATGCAAACCGTAATCCCAACCAATCAGCTGATTCCCCATAATTTAGAGTTCGACTATGGTTATAACAGTACGGTTGCATGGTGCACACACAAACACACACATGGCGTACGATATCACAGTAGCGCGTGCGTGCCATCGAATGAATGCCCTGCCAGTGTGTTCGTTTGTGCACGGTGCACGCACTGCTCGGTTGTTATGCCAGAGTGCACTGTGTTCAGACTAGGACTTTTTAAAGTTGAAAATTTGTGAAAGTTTGCGATACAATTGCGCCAGGCTCCATCGTCACGTGACGTGACGGTGACGATCACCCAACGAGGCGCTGATGTGGGTTCATAGACACAAGTCGAGAGAGGGCACATGCTCAAATGACTGACACGTTGAGAAGTCATTCCACTCTAATGAAGCAAACTGTGCAACAGACCAGCATCATTTTATGCAAATCGGACGACTCGGGCAGACGGCCTTGTTTGCAAACGACGATCACGGTGCCTGTCGTGTCAAGGCCACGGCGGCCAGCTCTGGAAAAACAGCCAACAGTTCAGCACACTGATCCGCACGATTATTATGATCATTTATTTTGGTCCCGAGACTCAATGCGCTCATAGATAGGTAAACAGTTTCATGCATGACGCGGGAATTCAAAATTGGCAAAGTGATCCGAGTCCTCTAAATAGGGCGTGAATCACTTAGACGATTTTGAATTGACCCATAGAGATTGAAACCAGTTTCCTTTCCGCGTTTGCACACGCATTCAGTTGCAGAACCTAAAAAATTGATAATCAATTGAATGCCGATTCCGACCTGCCAGCCATTTGCGTGTACTCGCCCGGCTGCAAATCGCGCATTTGTACGCCGTCGTGTTTGCGCGTCGAGTCGAACACCACGGTACGCGCAGGCATGTTCACACCCATTGCAAACGTCTCCGTCGCGAACAGAATCTGCAGACGAACATTGCGCATTGTGGGTTGTCAAAACAACGGTTGTGATAATTGGTTGGGTGGGTTGTTGCGGATTCCGAGAATTGAAGACGAGATTTTTTTGGTGCGCTGTGCAGTGCAATGTAGTTAGAGATGAGAGGAATCATGCGGAGAGCTACACTCGCACGTATCTCTCACATCGCAGTTGTGCCTGTGGCTGTTCAAGTTAAAAAAATTTCATTTTTTGAGAATGTTTTGCTTTGAGAGAAGGTAAACCACCACTACTGTTGCATCGCACGAATTTCTTAGCGTGAAAAAAATGCACCAACATTCCGCCACGAGTTCAAAACGGGCTGACTCAGTGTAATATAAAACTGCCGTGTGTGAGAGGGAGAGGGTACCTGTGTGGTTGCTTTGAATTGAAATCATTGGTAAACGAATGACTGTTGCCTTCAAACTTGCAACTTTGATCCATCAGTTTCTGAGAAAAAAACAGACATCAATCACTCACACGAACGAATCCTTTCTGAAACAGCATCTCGACGACTTCTTTCAAGATCGGCAGAATGCCGCTGTGGTGGACGGCGACGCCGCGTTCGCACAAATCTTGCATCATCACAACCTGCGAGGTTTTTATATCGGTGGTTTTCAGCCGTTCGAATTTCGTAATACCAACGGAAAGCACGTGATGGAAAAATAACTAGGTAGTACTGAAATCTGGAACAGTTATACACGTGGCTGTCCGTTGCACACTGCGCAATTCTCACCACCAATCTCTGACGCTGACCAAGACGCTCAATTCAATCGAGTTGAATCGAGTTGTTGACTACTGCAACGAGACAGACAGTTGGAACGTTTTTTTGCCAACTGAACTTCTGGTGTTTTTGATTTGGTTTACAAGTTGAAATCATTAATTACGCCCGAAATACTGAAAAATTCGACATTTGTGTGCTACTGTATGGCATGAACACGATGACTTGTTCAAAAACCAGTGGAACAAAGATAATCCAGAAAATCCAAAACTTTTATGGTGCAAAATTTATTGTTCCAACCTGTGGCAACTGGCGGTCGGTTCCTTTTAATCGACTGACGCATTTCTGGAAGAAATTATGAATGCTGCGTTTCTCCATTGCTGTCGTCAAGTCGAGCTGAAAAGAACAAGAAAAAACACCAACAAATGTCGGAAAACAACGGTAAGACTTGCGATATATTCAATCAGCATAGCAGGTTTGAATTACGGAGAATGCAGAATCAGTTTTTCGCGATGAAACGATTCAATCGCAGAAGTTTGTGCACACATATTAAAACTAATAAAATAAAGTTTCGCCAGCCAGTCCACCAAAACAACTCCAACCGAAGTGAGCATGGCGGCGTTGTTGTCGCAGCGTTGCCTCGAGAACGTGAAGATCACGGCGGGCAGCAGTGTTTGCGTGTTCAGATGGTCGATCAACGCAATCCACATGTTGCGCTCCTGAACAATTCGCTAGGTTCAAAATCGCTGTTGTTACATGTTGTTGGTGTTGATTTCACGAAATGTTCGTGGGGCTTTTCGAAAAACAATACTTTTGATATTGTTACCAAAAATAAAATGCTATAAATCAAACAAAACCTCTCCGGCACAAAACGTGCGCTGATTGATTGGTTGGAATAAGAATTTAAAAAACTGTGAAAACTGAATGCGAAATGCAGTCTGAAATCAGTTTATTGCACAAACACAACCACAACACACACTCATAATTTACTGCTCTATGAGCACAAAGCTCACATTAAAGCGAATTTCATCAGAACCAACATCAGACGCACGATGCACTACTAATCAGCACAGTCGATTTAAATACAGTCAATCAGCAAGTTGTGCACAAAACGTGTAACTTAACGCCACAAAACTCACAGTTTTCGGGTTGTTGCCCGATTTGTAGAAATTACCCCCTGCCCTGCCACGAGCACCCCGCTGAGCAGAGCCACCCCTCGCTCCTGCACCCCTTTGACCTCCACGTTGCCCACCGCCGGCTTGCGGTGCATCCTTGACTTTGTTGACTGCGTCCATTGCTTTGGTGTACCTGAAAAAGTGTTGTTTTCCCGTTTTCTCACTGGCAAGAATATGAAAAATATCTGTTTCGATTTGGAGAACTGGAACAATAGTTTGAGAAGTGCACCCGGCGAACAATTCAGCCCAATTTTTGAGAAGTGTCACGTTCGTACAATTCAGCCCAATCAGCGTTCTGGATTTCGAATTTGAAAGGCCACGGGATGGGAGCATTTTGCCAGCCGGATTTAGGACAGCCTGCTTTTGTTTTACCCCGATTTTTCGATTTTCAGTTTTCATTGTTGTCACAAATCTCACTTCCATCCAACATCGACTTCAAAACATTTTTCAGAAAAAGTATTTTGAAAGATCTTCGTATCTACCCGTTCGGCAAGAATTTTCCATGCTGATCAACAATTAGAAATCGGTCGTTTTTCGTCTTGCCGTCCTGTCCCGTGTAAAGGAAATGCTCCAATGGTACGGGCCGCTTCGACGTTGAAATCACGTGAATGGGCCGGTTTTTGATACGCCTGAACCACAACAGAGGGCAAATGAAAAACAAAAAACCATGGAAAATTATAAAACACACAGAGTACGGTATTCACCACAGTGTCACCCTCGTGGCCTGGTGGTAGTGCGTTAGACTAAATACAGTCTGTGCACTCGGGGGGCCCCGGGAACAGAGAAAACTCGATGGGCGCCCTACTCAATGGCGTTCTGTACGTTTCTCTGGGTTAGCCCTGGCTAAAAACATCGCCTAAAAATTCCAACAACAAACAACAAGTGAGTCTGCATATGCATCACCATGTGTGATAACCAACCAATCAGCTGATAGCCATACAGTCCATCTGGATCATATATGCAACATGGACGTGATGACCAACCAATCAGCGCTGAAAATTGGTTATGACCAACCAATCAGCGCTGAGAATCTCTATGACCAACCAATCAGCTAGCTGCATATATTAGCGAGACAGACTGTAGTTTACAGTTCGACTGTAATAATCGCTTCCAAGAAAGAAACCACGACTCACCCGACCCAATCAGCGAACTCGGTTGAATTTGGCGCAGTCGCACTGAGCATGATGATCTTGACATGACTCGGTAGCATGATCAACACTTCCTCCCAGACGACGCCCCGCTGAAAATGAGAAAAAAGCTTGCAACTTTTGACGCACTGATGCCTTGGTTGCACAAACACACACTAAATTTCGAATTTCGTAGATTTCAATTAAAGAAAATCAAGAAAATCAAAGAAAAGTTGATTGTGACTGTTTTGTTTGCTGTCGTCTATATGTTCGGTGCAAACAAAATGCACACTAATTTTGTGTGAATGACTATTCCAGTTAACTACCGTATTACCTCTAATAAACCCCCATGGGGGTTTATTTCTTCAGCGACTTCTGGGGGTGGGGGTTTATTTTTGGGGGGGGGGGGCTTTATTTTTGGGGGGGGGGTTATTTGGAAACCATTTTTAGGAGTGGGTAAAATGGCAAAAATACCTTCCATGGCAGGAAGGAAGTCGCAGAAACTTCTACTCTACATAGAAATTTCCTTTTACAACAGCCTTTTGTAATGAAATTACCATTAACTCATCCATTT
Source organism: Theristus sp. LFF4_11 (assembly GCA_030248135.1). Lineage (NCBI taxonomy): Eukaryota > Metazoa > Nematoda > Chromadorea > Monhysterida > Xyalidae > Theristus > Theristus sp. LFF4_11. The sequence goes on from JASANC010004853.1 coordinate 111,243, forward strand.
GGGGCCTTTGGTAGCACAATTTCATCATTTTCACTGCAACCAGCCACTGAATTCACTGTTTATGTGTATGTTTTTCTGGGTATGTGTTTCAAACAGGTTTCCAATAATCCCCCATGGGGGATTATTTTGGGGGGGGGATTATTTGGAAACTTGTCGAGGGGGTGGGGGTTTATTTTTGGGGGGGGGGGTTTAATTTTGGGGGGGGGGTTTAATAGAGGTAATACGGTAACCAGGACAACCACGGGCAAGTGGTAACCAACCGACTTCCATTTACCGCCATGTTGATCAAAATCTCAAGTCAAATTTAACCAATCAACTAACAGACATCATTTTCAGTCACTCACCTCTGCGTCATTGATATAATGCACTTCATCAAAGATCACCCACTCCAGTTCACGAACCGTTTCAGAGCCGTTGTACAACATGGACCTGGGAACAAAAATCTCCGACCGTTTTCATAATTGAACCAAAAACCAACAACAAACACCGTTTGATATTCAAACGCAGCAATAATCAAGGAGTGCCTCGTGATTCATGCAAAATGTACTCATTCAACATCAACTCAAGGCTCAGAAATGAAATGCATCCCGACCGAATCAAGTGGTCGACAAAAAGTGAACCTATTGCTTGAAGACACAGTCCACAGCAATGCCTGCACAGAAAGGCACGCATCCGTGATCACCAACTAATCAGCTGATTGGCTACAACTTAGAGTTGAACGTTAAAGAAAATCAGAATAAAAACACTCCGAAACCAAACCACACGCAATTTGCTCAAAATTCAAAAAAAAACAGAAGGTACACAAGAAAAACACTCAAAATCGAAAACTGTCACAAACATTTGCGGAAACCAAACAGCAAAATCTCAAAACCGTGCGGCACCTCAAAATCTCCGTGGTCATCACGAGACAGAAGGCGCCTGCGTGCAACTGGATGTCGCCGGTGATGAGGCCGACGTCGCTGAAGACGAGCCGGAAATCGCGGAACTTCTGATTCGACAGCGCCTTTATCGGCGACGTGTAGATGGCCCGTGTTTGGTGGCGTTCACAGAGCGCGATTGCGTGCTCAGCAACCACCTGAGATTGGAGATAAAAAATAAAATTGCGATTGCGATTGCATCTAAAATTACCGACACTATTATCTTTTCTGTTGATTCCGCCACTGAGATACAGAAAAGCACGTAGTTTCATGCTTGATGCGGCAATTCTAAGTTGCACAAGTGACCCGACAACCGTAGGGTCACTTGTGACAAATTTTGAATTGCCGCGTCAGGTATGAAATTGATTTCAAGTCTATCAGTGCACTGAATCGCAGGACCATCGCAGTGGACAAAACTCGCAAAATAGAAACAGACACGTCAGAAAAATACAAAAACAGGCGAGACCGTTTTGCCGGCAGATGTGTGCGCTGCGACGAAGACACTTTCGCCTCGCTCCAGGCAAAGCACCGCCTGTTGCTGCCAAATGTCCAACTCGAATGGGTACCTGAGAGTTGGGCAATTTCGAAGGTCAGGATGGGATGCGATGGAATAATGGACACTGTGAATTGTGCGGTACCACTGCACCGCCCGCACACGTGATCACCAACCAACCAATCATCTGATAGCCTATAATTTAGATTTCGACTGTACGTCCGATCCATCAATAAAGCGCACCGTTTTGCGAGCCGAGCTCTAATATGAGCGTAGTCTGCAGGGGCGTGCACACAATCGACCACGGTTGCGAATTGGTGTTGTTGTTTCTGCTTGTCAGTTGACGAATCGTTGCCAATCTTCTCAGCGGGTGTTGCCAGGCGAGTCTCCGCATCCAGACGCACGACGACAGGGTGGCTGGCTTTACTCAGTACTTCCTGACGACAAAATCACAGTCGTGCATGAACAGTTTTCTGGTCCTCTGGAAAAAAATGCAGCCAAATGCACCTGTTCCAATTCGGACTCGGCATTCGCGATCGCTTCATCTGACAACGGCACGTGTGGCTGGAAAAGTTTTGGAAAAATTTCGAGTCCCCGAAATTGTCTACATCATAATAATTCGTTATTAGTGAACTAACGCACGTCCGACAATTCCATGTTTTCTAAAATTGTCACAGATTGATTGGCTGATACATATGGCCAGCAGATCTCCCATATTGCACCAGTCAAATCAACCAAATTTACAACACAACTTTTGCCCAAGGCTCCGCGTTCTGAAGGTGCTCGATAAAAAAAAATACCGCTCACGTGCGGGCTGCCGCAATGGCGGCAAATTCCAACAACAACAAACAGCTTTACAATTTACAAATTCAAATTCAAGCGCTCAAAATCACGAAAATATGACGCAAATCATTCCACTTACCAATGAATGCACGTCGTCCCGAACCGCAGGCAATTCATTTCCATTTAAAGCCTGATTCGCTTTGTCATCTTGATGATCCGAAACCGACGCCACATCAAACTGCTGCAGTTCCATTCCAGTCGCGCCAATCAAGTCCATCAGTTCAAGAAAGTCATTCGTTTCATTTTCGTCATCTTGCGGGTGTTCCGGAGCAACTGGCGTTTCCACCGTCTCAGGGATGTTTACCGAATCGTCACGTTTCGCAGAAGATGAAAGAAAATCAATACCCACACTCGAACCGGGTGCAGTGGTGCACAGACCTTCCAGTGGAACTGAAAATCGAGATGCGAAATCAAAAATTTTGATCCAGCACGCTGATTGGCCGCAGTGGAGTGGAACTAGGGATGGAGCCGGTTCCGGTCCGGATTCCGGATTCCGGATTCCGGCGCCTAAAATTGGATCCGGATCCGGTCCGGATTCCGGCGCAATTTTGCCGGATCCGGCCGGATCCGGCCGGAATGGCCGAGACCCGCGAAACCAGTTGATTCCTCCGTTTCAGAGCTGTTCAATGGTTTGACAAATTTGTTTCGGTGCTTTGTTGGTTTTGTTGTTGTGCATTTGACATGTGATCAGTGAGCGTTTCTTTAGTTTGGTGTTCTGTTCAATGGTAAATGGTTCACTGCTTTTGTCTTGAGTGGTAAACTTATGTGCAGCATCGTCCACTTTAAAAAACGTGGCTGCCAGCTTTTGACCGACGTTGTTGATGAAAAATAGCAGTTTTTTTTGAAATCAGCTATCTTCGTTGGTCATATTCAGTTAGCTGTCAAACAGTTGCTTTTTTGTGAGCCCCAGAACACCAGCGATTTTAGCGACGTGTGTTACCGTGGGTGTGCGGGGGTGCCGTGATCCCCTAAAACCCGATAAACCCCCCCCCAACGACGAATCCACGAGACGACGAATCCATTTCAATGGTGTTGCCCGCCGTTTGCGCACTGAGGCAGCGCATCGAACAAGTCGATGCGAGTGGCATTGGTACGACGAAAAAAACGCTGCTGACCAGCATCGACACACGCTTCCGTGCGCTTTTCCACAACGAATCCAACATCATGGCCACGTACGTTGATCCACGATTCAAGAATACTGCAGTCGTCTTCGAAAATGAAGGCGCGATTCGTTGTAAACTGCTTCACATTGCAAAGAAAATCTTGAAACGACCGGAGACGCCCACAAACTGCGACGATACATCCGAGATCGCGAACAACGACGATGACGAAAGTGAACGTGAGCCCGAACCAAAAAAGAAATCGACTGGCTTCTACGGAGGCATCGAGTTTCACGCTGCGCGACCGCCCAACCAGTCAGGCGAATCCAGTCTCGAGGACGAACTGCGCGGCTAAATGAATATGTACGAGTCGGATGATTTTATCGACGAACCGGACAAAAGTGATCTAATGCTAGGCTTTGGCGGCTGAACTCGTTTGAAATACCCCAAAGTTTCGACAATCGCGCGCAGATACCTGGCACCGCTACCAACAAGCGTGGCAAGCGAACGAATGTTCTGTGAAGCCAGGCAGGTGTTTGTGTACAGCCGATCTCGTCTGTCAACTCAGAACGCCGAAAAGGTCATGTTTCTGAATGGAGTGTTGCCAGCACTTGATTATCCCTATACGATGTGAATTTTGTCAATTGTTGTTGTAATTTTTGGTTGGTTCACGTGCTGTGTCTTGCTGACTTTGTTTCTGTGTCTGTGCTGTTTTATGCTGAAAATGTGATGAAGAAGCGACGAAATGTGCGTAGATGTTTTTTAGACATAAAAAGGCCATTCCGGTCCGGATTCCGGCAATTTTTGCCGGATCCGGCCCGGCCGGAATGGACTTTTGCCGGATCCGGCCCGGATTCCGGCAAATTTGCCGGATCCATCCCTAAGTGGAACCAAAGATTTTCGAACCCAACGTTACAATTTTAAACAGAAGTTCAATGAAAAACCCAACCCGGATCTTCCACCTAACATTGAACTTCCGATTACAAAAATGTCAAAAAAAACTACACACAACAAACCAAGATCCAAGAGGTCGACAACACCATCACTTGCACTCGGCTGTTCGTGCGCCAACAAAGCGTCAAGGTCCTCTTCCATGCCACCTAGAAATCTACTATCTACTATCTACTATATACTAAAATAATACTTTGTCTGTCTGTCTGTCTGTCTGTCCAACTTTTTGCTATTTAAGGTAGCGAAATCAAAATGTTGCTATCACTTTTTTAACAATTTTTCTGTGCGAATCATTTACTCTCTTTTGGTGTTCAACAACGAGTCATCATGATTCATTCAGTGCTGTCATCAGCGTTCCGTCGCAATGGTCAGGTTGTTGGTGGTGATGTAAAAAGATGAAATTAAAATGTGCGGGAACAAATTGCTCCAAAGAAGCCATTATCTCACAGAATGGACGGCACATCCGATTATGATATCAATAGCAAGAATTGGAAAAACGGGTCTCCCAATAAAACGAATTTGCAACTTTGAAAAACCAACAGAAACCAAATTGGCTTTTGAATTTTTTTTCACGCAAAAGTGGTTTTCCAGTAAATAATAATCGAATCCCATATTTTTTCTGAACCAAATATACGGGTAAGGTTGATTTGATGCGGAACATTCGATCAAAGCAAAATGAAACAGGTCATGAAGATCGATTGTGAGGGCACTAAACTAACAGCAGTTTTTACAATGTTTTAACTAAAATTCTGTGACTTTTAAAAAGCAAAAATTGTGAACACAATTGTGAACTCAAGAAACTAAAATCATATTGTTTAAAAAACAATTTGTGAAAAGGGGTTATATAAAAACAAAATGGTATTGTGAAATAAAGGGTATCGATTCCGGCCAGGTTGTAAAATAAAAAATAAAGGGCCTGGGTAAATTAGGATTTGAAAAATGATTGTAAACAATCAAGTCACGTTTGAAAATTTCAGTAACCAAAAAAATCAAAGGGAACGACTTCCCTTTAACAGAGTTTAACTTCTAACCGAGAGCAAACGGGAGCGAAATTCATAGTTTGGAAAAGAATTTTAACGATTGCAAAAACAGAGTATAAAAGTTTTTGAATTGATGAACTGTTGTATAATTGAACCGAATCGAAAAGCTTGACAGAAAATTGATGTTTGAAAATCACTTTTAAAAAGCAAGCGGGTTTGAAATAAAAAATGGGGATGTGCCCAAGGAATAAACGGTATCAACAATTTAAACGCATGAAAGCTTTGGTTAAAAACTCAACGGTTTCCAGTTCAGGAAAACAAAGAATAATTGTACGGGGTGACCTTGCCTGTTAACAATAAATTTATCGGGCCGTAGGACGGGTAACTGCTATATAAAAATACTCTGTCGTCCGTCTGTCTGTGTCCGTCCAACTTTTTGTATTTAAGGTAGGAAATCAAAATTTGCTTCACTTTTTAACAATTTTTCTGTGCAGCTCACTTTCTTTCTTTTGGTGTTCAACAACGAGTATCATGATTATTCAGTTCTTTCCTAACGTTCGTCGCAATGGTCAGTCAACCAGAAAAATCTAACCGGAACGAGTTGCTTTAACCGAGTTTACTAACTAACCGAGAACAAACGGGAGAACAAATTAATTATTAGAAAAATTTAGGATTGAAAATCAGCGAAACAGAGTATAAAAGATTTTGATAGTTGACACCGAACCGAAAAGCTGAAAACAAAATTTGAAACGTTTGAAAAGCATTTTCAAAAATCGAGCGGATTTTTCGAGCTAACAAAAGCGGAACGCTTGCCCCAAACAATAAACGGAGAGGCGGTTCCAAACACAAGAAGAGGCATGGTAACGGTTTGGAAAAGGGGTATGAGGTCGCCAAAACAAATCTAAAGTCCGTATACGGGAGTAACCCTACTGTTGTTTAGTGGTAATGTAAAAAGATGAGATTTAGTGGGGAACGATTCAAAGAAGCCATTTCCAAGTGAGGAATCCGATATGTGATAGAAGATTGAAAAACGGGTTCCAATAAAACAATGCGATTTGAAAAATCAACAGAACGAAACGGCTTTTGAATTTTTTTCACACAGAAGTGGTTTTCCTGTGAATAAATTGAATCTATTTTTTCGAACCAAATACACGGGTAACATTGATGCGGAAATTCGATCAAAGCAAAATGAAACAGGTCATGAACATCGATTGTGAGAGCACTAAACAAACAGCAGTTTTTACAAGATAAAACTCAATTTGTGACTTTCAAAAAGCAAAATTGTAGTGAACACAAATTGCAATTTTGAAACAGCAGAAACTGAAATATGTTGTTTAAAAAACATTTGTGCAAAAGGGGTTACTATGGGATTGTGCAAATAAACGGGTATCGATTCCGGCCATGAGTTCTGTAAAATAAAAAATAAACGGGCCTCTTTGGGTTAAACTAAGGACTTGAAAAAAGAAATTATCAAACAAACAAAAAAGTCACGTTTGAACAATTTCAGTAACCTGAAAATCTAACGGGAAGATTGCGTTTAACAGAGTTTAACTTAATAACCGAGAACAAACGGGTTCAGAAAAAAATTTAAATGCAAAATCAGCGAAACAGTGTCATAAAAAATCATTTTTGACATAGAATTGACACCGAATCGAAAAGCTTGAAAACAAACATTTGAAGCGTTTGAAAAGTACTTTTAAAAATCGAGCGGGTTCTCTAGATAAAAATAAAAGTGCAACGCTTGCCCCAAACAATAAACGGTATCAACGAATTTAAACGCATAAAAGCTTTGGTTAAAAAATCAACACATTTCCGCGGGTGCACCTTGCTGTTAACAAAATCGCAAACATTTCTTACCCGGGCCGTAGGCACGGGTCAACTGCTAGTACAAAAAAATGATAGACAACTATCGTACATTTCCGTCAAAACCAGAAAAAAAGGAATACTGATCGGCTGCGTGCTGAGTCATGTTAAAGCTGGGTCACTCGAGCGATTTTGGATTCCCACATAAAGAACGAAACTATGTAGTTTACGTTCATGTCTGCACAGATATTGTGTCGCAGAACCTGAAAAAAATAATGAAAATCTTTACCTGGCAAGAACGGGATCTTGCTGCCAGAGCGCCCGAGCAGTCGCTCCTTTGGATCGGCGACATCCACCGCCGTCGGTTTACGATCGAGACGCAGCGCGTTACTGTTGCCAGTGTACTCAGCTCGCACTCGTTCGTGATAGGCAACGATCTGACATGAGCTTGAACTTGAACATTTTATCAGCAACAGCAATGACAAACAACGACAAAAATTGAAATTGAGAAACATTTTCGAAACTCGCGCAAAGATTCTCTCCTCACCTCGCCGGTGGCCGCGTCTCGCTGGAATTGCAGCTCGGTCAGTAACGGCAGCGGTGGCACTTGCAGCAGCGAACGCAGTTCGGCACGAGTGGGCGATTGCGCTCTGGAAACGTTGGGGAGAAATAGATGACGTCACGGCATAAACCAACATTTATGCCATGGCATTCAGTTCATGGTGTAAACCACTGCGGTCGAAAGCGAAATTATAGGGAATCAGCTGATTAGCTGGTGATCACGTAATGCGTGCTTTCTGTGCAAAACAACACTCCGCCCCACCACAGCAATGCCTGCACAGAAAGCATGCGTCACGTGACCTAATACGCTGATTCCCTACATTTTATTCGAGTTCGACTGTTTGTCAATGTCATTATTCCAATGTATCGAATGCAACCAATTTTTCAAAGTTTCGTAGAAACCCCAAAATAATTGGCAGAACTAAGCGGCTCTCGCGATTTTTTTGGAGCAACAGCCGTCTTATGAGCTGCCCTCTCACTCGAACAAATCGAAGACCAACGAAACAAGCACCGACTTTACGGTCATTTCCGGGCGATTGCAGTGCAGAGGTCGCAGCAACTCAACAGTGACCTCCGATTGTAATGCTTCCGAAACAACAGTCGAACCGCGATCAGGCATTGAACCACTCGCTGCGGTGGTGGTGGCCATTTTCGGTCAAACTTCTTATTCTCTGAATTTTCTGCAGAATTTTGATTGCTGTTTTTGTTTCTCGAAAATTGTTATTCACGTTCAATTTCGTTTGCTGCATTTCTGCTGAATACAACAGTTGGATTGCGACCATTAACAAATAACGGAGAGCCAATATCACACATACACACACAAAAGTTGATTTTTATTTATAAATTATCCTTTGGCCTCAATCACCAATCACACAATATTTGGTGTCGCGTCATCAATTTTTTCGAAACAAGTCCGAAAAATACAACAGTATCCGCAAAAACTGCAACACGCCACTGTGATTTCGTCATGCAAAATCCTGGTCTTTGACGACCGGCACACGATTTTCGCAAGCACTGTTAAACAATTCGTCCATCACAAATTATAGGCAATAAAAATCATTACAAGCTAACCCAATCTGTCCGGCAGATTTCTCCTATTTGGGCACTTTTCTGTTCTTAAACCGACAAACTGAGAAGAATAAAAAAAATAAAACAGTTCTTTAATCAAAACAATTACAATAAAACCGGGTCATATCACGGTTGCTGGACGGAAACGCTGCTTTTTTCGCGTTTCCGTTTCAGAAATCGAGGGCAGCTGATGTTTTCGCCTGTTGCTTCTGAGACGTCGACAACTCAACGACGCCATATCACCATCGTGAGCAACATCAGACGGCTCTCCAGTTTTCTCGTTGTTGTTGACTGAACGTTCTGATGTCCGAGCAGTCTCAGTTTTATTGCGTTGCTTGTTTGCCAGCAACGATGTCGCAGCAGTCTTTATGGTCACCTCGTGGAAAGCACCGGTGGACAATTTCAGGTGCTGCTCAGTGACACGGAACCGTGATGCTGCAAACTTGTTGCACAACATTGGTGATGTTGCGTTTGTTGACGTTGACGTCGCTGCTGGCAGCTGGCTTGCGTCGCAGACGACAGCTGACAAACGCACTGGCTCAGGCAAGACGATAGCTGACAAACGCACTGGCTCCGGCATTACGAGCGTGTCAGATTGAAAATCGGGATCTGGGTTTCCGGGAAAATTTTTTCCGTCGGTCGCTTTCAATGAAAAGCATTTTTGTGACATGATGAGAAAGAAAAAACTCGCTTCACTCAACGGACGGGTTCTGTTTGTGGCTGATTGATTATTTTCCTGATGTTTTGGCTAGTCAGCGCATCAAGTTTCAATACTGTCAAACTAACGGTCTTCAACTGTTGAATGAGCTGGTGATTAGCTTAATTTTCATGATTTTCTCGAATTCTGAACACCAAAAAATCGAAAACATATAAAACCAGGTCAAACGCACCATTGCCACTTGAAGAACAGGTAGTTTCCACTATTTTCACTGGTGTCCGCGGTGCGATTTTGATCGGCCGAAAATGGCAAACGTATTCATCATCACCGATTGAGCCCGTGGAAGCACTTGGCTGCAGACCTACAGTGTGCCCGGTGGTGGCGGTGTTCACAGTTTTTTATTATTTGTGGCCCACCCCACCTCACCGATTTCAACAATCAAAACCAACGAAGTTGGTGCCGACGTCGGTGGGCCTTCCTATCCAAATGTCACCAAGATCACTTCACAAACAAAATTAGCAACTGGTTGCAATTGCAAACAATGTAACCGTGCAACAGTTTGACTGAAGACTCTATTTTTTTGAAACAAGCAAGTGCGTGGTCCTCCAACAAGCCCATTATCAGCAACCAACCTGCATCGCCTGTATCGACCGACGCTTCAAACGAGTCACACCTGCCACTGTCACTTGACTCGGTCGGCGTTGTGTGCGTTTCGGTGCGCGCATTCAATTCGTTCGTTTTCAAACTGACCACTTCAATTGAGGTACTGTGATCGTCATCATCACCTCCATCGGTGCGCTCATTGCTCAGGTCTTTGTCGTCGTCATGCGCAGAGTTCGCCTCTATCAATCTGGCGTATTTCGATTGCGCGTGCGTTGAGCCCAATGATACTGCAATTCGTGGCGACAAAAGCAATGAACGAAGTTCGAGTACCTGGGCTCGTTCTGTACGCTTCTCTGGGTTAGCCCTGGCTAAAAATACCGCCTAAATCCAAACAACAACAGCTTCTGTACAATCAACCGTGAAAATCCATTGACAATAAACTGGTTTGACCTGGCTGCTTTGGAGTTCGGCTCATGCAGCTAATCAGGAAGACAGATTCAAAAATGTCAGACGTCTCAAATGGCGCCTTCAAGGTTGACTAAACAACTGTTTTTACAATCGATAATACCGTGAAATCGTGGCTCCAGTATTATTGGGTCGGCCCTTTGTTGATCTTTTCGTTGCAAACTTGAGACATCGACCATTTTTGTCGAAATCGCTCAATCCATATCCGTTTTTTCAGCTGAACTTTGTCGACAACAGCATCAGTTTTTATTGACTGATTAATTTACTCTGGCTCAAAACGGCTCTTTAAAGACTTTGAAATTTGACAATTCTTCATGACACTAGTCCGGTTCTCAAGAGAAATAAACGACTTGATGCGTCGTGGCCGACAACATGGCGCAACCACGGAATGTTATAAAATAGAGCAATCCACCAAACCAACGCTTCTCTGCGATTTTATCATGTCTCCGAAAAAAACGACACAGCAAGAGAACATCAATCATCAATCGTTATTAAAAACGGATCACGGAATCGGCTTGCAAGAAAAAATCATTGATGATTTTGTTTAAAAAAACGGGGATAACCGATTGAAACCGATTTACCGATCAAAGATCTTTGAGGAGTGACTGTCGGTTCGCAGGGAAATCGAAACAAGAGAAACTGATCTCCAATCACCTATCAATATGACAATACCAGCTCTTGGAGGGTGCAAAAAGGGTTAAAATTGGAATTGTAATCTGAAGCCAAAACACACCAAATAGTGCAGTGTATAATTCTTGCATTCATCTGAAGCATTGGCTGGCCTTACTAATAGAGACGAAAAAATGCAATCAATTAGCCTATTGGTGATAATGCTGGCTGAGTTTAAATGTAGAATCAAATCTGAAGCTTATTTATTCGAATGAGTCCAACCGAAATAAGGTCATATAAAAACATCCGCTGATTCCACAATCGCACTAAAGCCAATGACGCCCTTTCGATTGAATACGTTTAAATAAATGTACTGTAGTGAGTGAAGGGTGGCCATCAAGCCTAAACTTCAAAAAAGCTAAAAAATACGATTATCTTTATATTCTTGTATTTGCTATCAGACACATCGGGAACCTCAGAGAGAATCATTGTGACAACGCAAAAAATGCCTGTCCTATCAAAAGTAAACAAAACGTCTGTTTTTGCTTTCTGGAGGATATTGCAAACGACTGAAAAGAGCAGAACTTTGATATCACGCGAGAATATAATCTGAAAAAAACGAAATAAAAAACTCGGGAAACAAAAAAACGTAAACAATAATGCAAGCTATCGAAACCGTTTTCATGCAAAAAAATAAAAATTGAGAGCCAAAATTGCTGCTGCTGCCGACGATGCCATTATCATAGATGATCCGTCCTCCGCGACGTCATAATAGAAAATTTCGTCCAAATTTCTTTCGGAGAACAAATGCAACAATATAATTCGAAGTGTGTGTGGCATTGCTAAATTCACGGGTGAGCGAGGCGGGCACCAGAATCAATGATCATACGGGCTTCATCTCTTGTATTTGCTTTATTAAATAGGCCTTTTCGTCGTTAAATTGCTCGTCTTCAGTTCGCTCCGATTGGAACTCGGTGAGAAAATCGATTAATTTCTCGCGATTTCGCAACAGGATTTCGGCGATCGGCTTTGGCTTGTTCGGGTTCGCCACAAACACCTGAAATGGAACGATGCGAAAAAATGCACTTTCTTAAAGTACAGTCAAACTCTAAATTATAGGGAATCAGCTGATTGGTTGGTGGTCATGTGATGCATGTTTTCGGTGCAGGCATTGCTGTGGGGGCGGAGTTTGGGTTGCACAGAAAGAATGCGCTCCGTAATCACCAACAAATCAGCCGAATCCCTATAATTCAGAGTTCGACTACATAAGTAAACTTAAGTGGCAAACATGAAATGTTCAGAACGGTGTACCCAGCCCACCCAGACGTACTCAACTATACTGTTCTAACGGTGTTGTGTTCGACTGATCTAATTTACGTGTGCACTGGGCCATTGGGTGACTCAATGTCCTCTTGTACAATGATCACTTATAGTCGAACCTCAGTCATAATTGCACCAACCGTAGACCCTTGCGGTCAAGCACGATGACTATTTCAACAACTTCGTTAAAAAATTGCTCATCAATCTCCCACGACTCCGCGGGGCCAAGTTTGACGTTTTGACTACAAACTCCTAGTCTGAAGTCCGTGTACTCTGTTATTTATAACGCTGCACAAACACACTGGCACACGGACACATATGCGATATTGCATCGCGCGTGTGCGTGCGTGCTTGCGACTGTGCCACAAAATGCGAGCGCAATGCGCCTTCAGACTAGGACCACTGGATCACCTTGAAGACGTGGAATGCTTCGAACTGGATGCTTTTGCTCTTCTCTACCAGCATGATCATCATTAATTTCAAATTGTCCGGATTACTGATGTAACGGGTCATCACATTGAAGTTGTGTCGATCCAACAGCAGCTCGCCGAGTAGCTGAAGTGGCTTTTGTTATCTTTTTGGCAGAGACGGTTTGAATTAAAAAAATGAATGATGCAAAACACGATGCTCACTGCTTGACAAGGAAGCAAAAAAAAGAAAGTTTCTGTTTCTGTCATCAATTCGTTCTGGAGCAGTAAATCTAGGAATCTTTTCTTTTAAAGCTAGTCAACAAACCGCTAGTTTTTTATGAAATTGCCGAATTGATTGATACATCGATCTGTTAGTGGGCAAGATAAGTTCCACGTTATTCAAGTAAACTAAAAAAAAACTGCCAGGTAATACGAACAGCTAGTTCACATCACTGGCGCAGAACTCCCAGAGTGAAATGTTCCCTGATCTGTTTTTTCTCTCTCACTTTTAGCGACTGCCTGCGCGTGACGTAGTTTTCTGAATTGAGCAACGTTTGATACGCGTCGAAGAACCGATCGTAATTTTTTTCCAGGAATTCGGCGCACACGGTCTTGTGACGCGTCACCAGATCCTGCGAAAAAGTCGTTTTTTACCAGCTGTATTATCTTTTATTTTGGTCCCGACACTCAATAGGTGAACAGTTTCACGCACGACGCGGGAATTACAAATTGGGAAACTGATCCGATTCCCCTAAGTAGGGCCGAGTCACTAAGGCTACTTTGAATTGCCTCATGAATGCAAGACAGTTTTTGCTGTTTCACCCGAAAATGTGATGGATTGGAAACTAACACAGCCACAGTGACTGCATCGCAGGCCCCTCGACTGTACCTTGAAGGAGCTGAACGCATCGGAGGCGACGTCGAACGTGGACAGCTCCACGTAGCCGAAGAAATTATAGAACTCTTCCGAGTACAGCATCGTCTTCGCCAGCGGCTCGTGGCGCACGCACTCGCGCACCATCGAGCCGCAGTTCAGCGCGATGTCCGCGTTCTCATAGCTGCACGGTGTTTGTGGCGAATTTCAGTAATTTTAGCAATTTCAGCATTTTTTACAACTTTAGCATTTGCAGCATTTTCTCAGAATCTTAGGGTTTTTATATCGAAAACACAAGAACAGATTTTCCCTCCGGCACGCACCTGATGCACGGCGATTCGTCAGGGTGGACGAAGCGGGTTACGAATTTGGGTAATAAAGAGACTCCAAATCACCAAGAAATTCGAAGTCGGCAACCAATCACTGGTGTTTCTTAGACTAAGCGGGGCTCAGAGACTGTCCCTGTCACGGGGTGAAAGTGGTGGCTCATGAAATAGTAAAGCGGAGTTTCGTGCATTCGGAATACCGAAATCGGTGGGAAGGGACCGTTCAAATAGTCAACTGAATAAAACTTGAACTTATCGGACTACGGTATAAACTGTGGCCAAGTACGCATCCAATCAACAACAACCTCAATTTTTGATAGTCCACTGAAACAAAATCAGAAACGAAAAATCAATCTGCAAAAAAGCCAGACCCCCTGATCAGCGTGATCAGTATCTCCGGTCGCGCACACAAATACTCGACCGTCGGAGAGCGGGTGCCGATTTGGCGACGTAGTAAATTGTTGAATATTAGAGCGACATCTTTTTTCGACTGTAAAAAATCAACTGTTTCTTGAGTCTTTCAAAGCGAAACCAATTCTTTGTTTATTCTTGTTACCACCCCCTCATTGACGGCTAATCTGTACAGGGCTTGAGGGGACACGTTTTAAACGGAAATCACCAGTGAAACGACAAACACGATGAACTGGTCGCGCGACAATAAAAAGACCCGTTCAAACTGACGTATGCGCATGCGGCACGGCATACTACAGGTCCGACATTTAGCATATTACCGTCCATACAGACAGACGATGCCTGTACGGTACGGAACGCCGGTAAGGCACGTCTCCATGGACGATCGTACGCAACGTGGTTGAGAGGTGCCTTTGGCGTACGTCAGTATAAAAAGGCCTTTACACTGTGGGCCTACGTTTGTCATTTTGATTGGCTGATCATGTGACTTTGTCAGACACCAGACATTTGGCTACATCAGCAGACAATGGAGGACTAGAAACTCACCGGTGCTAGTAAAGTCCTCAAAATGATGCGATGCCAACACACAACCGAGCTGACACCAAGTCACGATTTTCTGTTACACAGGTGAAGGGGAAAACAAACTTGAAAATCGACTACCTGGCACAACTAAAACTCACCTCAAACTCCAGCCGATTCAGATTCACAATCAACTGCGGCAGTATGTTCGACTGGTAGGCCTCTTGCGCGAGCTGTGCGATCAGTTCAGTCTGCGGCTCTTGTTCACCCGTGCCGTAGAGGAACGTCTTGACGGCCTGCAAAAAAATTCCTCTAATTTCAAGCACACCACTGAATTGTTCAGCAAAGAGCAGCAGATGATTGATTGGTGTGGCCGGGACTGGAGAATAAATCCACGATACAATGGAGCCGGTGTTGTTCTGATTAAAACGCTTGGAGTTCTTCATGGCGATGATCGTCGAATGTTCGCAACCACGCATGACAAAAAGAGCTACACTGGCGACCAAAAGTGTTGGAACGCTGCGCGCGTGTGTGCTGTGCGTTGCTTGTGTGTTGCATCAGCCGTACAAACGCTATTATAAGAATTTAAGGGTAACGTTGATTTCACGGAACATTTTTCGACCCAACGTTGCCCATAACTTATTATAATAGCGTTTGTGCGGCTGATGCAACACACGCGCAATACACAGCACTCACGCTTGCAGCGTTCCAACACTTTTGGCCGCCACTGTACATTTAAAAAATAAAGTGTAAGACTGCTGTGAGTCCCTAAAAGCCGAGCAAGTGAGCGTCAATCAACTCAAAAATTAACGTGAGGCCTAAGCAGGTGGCCTAGCAGATTGGACCACTCAACTCTTGTTGTTCTTGTGAAATCGAGCCGCGCCAAGGGATATTTGGACAGAAATGACTAGAAAAAAACACTCGATACGACGCCTACTTTACGGTGTTCGGTACGTTACTGGCTTGACCAGGGTTGACACTGCTTATAGTCCATTTGAAAAAAGGTTGTAGAATCCCAATTTCAAAACGTGCCATCTCAATTTGCTGACTGCCTGCTCGTTCGCAAACCCAGATCCCCTCCCGATCACCTGCAACTGTCGCGTGACCTCCTCCTGCGCCTTGTCCGCCTTTTTGTCGCCCCGCTCAATAGTCGTCAAGGCTTCTTTTAGGGCGCGCACCACCTCGGCCGGACTCCGCTGCGAGCGACCGAACAGCTTTTGCATCGTTTCCGGGGTTATTTGCTTTCTCGATTGATTTTCGGGCAGAACAACGACCCCAAACCGATCGGAGAATCGGTTTGGCTGGACCAAGCCCCCGGTTGAACACAGCGGTTCTCAAGCTTCTTTCTTGTTCGTCTCAGGCCAACTATTACTGTTGTTGATATCGGTAACTGAAGTTAATCAAGCAAATTGCATGAACGCTGTGCACGTTTCAGCCTGATCAGGCCAACAATCAGATGCAGAAATCGAGTGGGAAAAAGATGCACAAAAAAGGTCAACGATGAACCTCCCAATGAACATTTTTGCATGTGAACGTATTGATTGGTCAAAGTCAAGATGGCTACCAATCAGCGTGCTGAATCTGAACACAAACGCGAAAATCTCACATGCCTAGAAGCAATGAATTTTTTTGAAAAAAAACAGTTAAAACAAAAAGTTGGTCAAAATCACTGATCTTGAACAGCAATTACGGCAAACTGACCCACAAATGAACAACAATAGGTAGCACACAAATGGCGTGCAGAGAGCTTCGTAACAAACATCAGAGACAAACACACCACATCGCGAACGTCTTCTTGTTCACTGTTTATTCTTCGTGATCAGTTCAATAATGCATGTGGTGGACGCACAACAAAAAAACAAACCAGACGTTTTTTACATTCCACTCAACAACAGTTGAACGCTTTTTTTAAACTCAAACGGATTGGCTGCAATCGAATTGGATGGGCTGAATGGTTTTTATGTCTGATGCAGAAATTGGCATGGTTTTGTCCGTATAACTACACAAAAGGGCCTGATATAACAAACACCAGATTGTCTAATGTTGACATTGGAATAATAAATAACACAAAAATTCACGATTTGACAAGAATTCTTCATGACTCAGCTATCAAAACGTTTCATTTTTCGTTTCTGAAAAAGTATCACGCGTAAATGCAAACGCAGCTGACATTAAAATAAGTAAATATCTATAGTTATGAAGTGCAAACCGAACCAATAACAACTTCGACAACCCAAATATCGATGAAAAGATTCCAAATTGAAGCGAATTGCTTGACAAGAAATCTTTTGTGACAACACAGACAAATATTTCGGAAAATAGTTGAAAGAAATGACAAGAAAACGACAAAAAAAACACACGGGACAATGACAAGCCTGGCTTGGATTAAAGAAAAAGTGCGAAATCACGTTCATAAAAGATTTGAACCAAATCAAGTACGCTGATTGGCCACTCCGCGATGAAGTCAGCCAATCAGCAGCAGTTTGTACAAGAATACCCTCGAAATTAGAATTTAAAGTGAAGAACAATGTCTGTTCAATAACACTGCGATTTATGCAGCTGCTTGTAAAAGTTTCGCAACAGCGGAATTCATGTCATTCGCCGTTGTGACCAGAGCCCTGCGCACCGCATCACGATCCGTGAATCCCATATCGACCAAATGCTGCACCAGCTCTTCGTTGGGGTGCACTGTTGTAGCTGCAAAAAGTGTGAACAAATTTAAAACAATGCAATGTAACTGGTGCAATTTAATTCAATGTAGCTAACTGGTGCAGTTCCATCAGTTGAAAAACGAAAGTAATTAGCAACCACAAGAGTTTTATTCATTTATTTACTATCAGGTTATTTATTTTCGATGTCATCAGAACACAGTTCAATTGGACTAAGAAAAAATGAAACTGAATTGGAATTTCCTCCAAAACAACATACGTGCGGTGCCAACATTATCAGCTGTTGGATTCGCAAACAGGCGTTGTAGAAAAGGCAATCGATCGCGCGGTTCTAACCTCTGAAAAAAGAAAACTGATTAAATTAAAAAAACTACTCAACAACATAGCCAATGTCTAACATCTCACCCACATGGTGGATGAAGCCACAACAGATTTCGCGAGTCAAGGACTCGAGTGGAGCGCCAAGAGTCTCTTAGTGAATTACAGAATTCTTTAATGGGTGTGGTGGGGAAGTTTGGCCTAGCCTTCCTTGCTCGGATGAATGGCGCATTGAGTGAAATTATTTTTGCGTTCGATAAAAAAAAACTTCTAGCAAAACCTCCACTAACATCAGAATCGGATCGATGCACGGATCTCATTCGATCAAAAATCAATTGACGCTCCAATTGCATCAATAAATCCTCACGTTGGCCTTCTGTCGTGGCCGCCTGCGAAATCAAGGAATCAATTGACGCTTGACCACAAAACTTTCCTTTCAATCAAACATCCAATCTCCCTTGAAAACACGGTCAGATTCGTGCGAAAAACGTGCCATAAACCAAAACAGAGCCCCCCTCCGCTGCCATCAGTAATTCTTTTGGAGTGGAATGGATTGGATCCACCTGATTTTAAAGGTTTTAAAGGTGTGTCTTCAATGATATCCCAAGATCCGTGCTTCAAAATTAGCGAACCCCCGCTGCGTCTGGGACGGGGATAATCATATTTTTTTGACAAAATTCACATTTGGTAGTAACGTGAACGACAACACGGCACTCAATATCGGTTTTGTTTCTGCTTCTTTCTCTGAAACACGTCAAAAATGCCGAAGCACGAAAAAACATGGTACGTGATAACATGTTGAACTTAAAGACAGTGTATGGTCTTAAGACAAGAACGTTACGCTTTACTAACCATCGGCAGCACTTGCGTCGGCCGCGGCTCGCCGAAATTCGCCCACCAAGCAAGAAACAACGAGATGATTGGCATGTTATGAAATCTGAAACAGTGAAATGAAATTTACTTAACTGAAAAAACTGTAAATTTTGCAACAAAAAGCTGCAAACCAGATTTGGCCAATCAGCGCCCGCAAAAAACCCATGTTCTGAAAACCAGATTTGGATTGCAAATAACAAAGCGCAAAAACGCCAACTTTGTGAAAATCGGCACAAACGATGCCAAAATCGACGGAAACAAGCGGCATGCGAACCCGACGAAACAGCCAATCAGAGCAGAGTACACACCGTTCGGTGACAGGAGAAACAACTGCAATGGTAGGAAAAGGAACACAACTAAACCGAGAAAAAACACACCACAAAAACGCTAAAAACAGTGACGCACTCAACAGTGGACAGTCCAGTATGATATCATATGCGACTAGCTGATTGGTTGGCCTTGGTGATCACCGATCACGTGATTAGGCATGGAGCCGGATCTGGTCCGGAATCCGGGGCGGAAAAAATTGGATCCGGATTCGGTCCGGAATCCGGCAAATTTGCCAAATCCATCCCTACACGTGATGCATGTTTCTGTGCACGACAGGCTCCGCCTCCACACCAGGCAGGTAGTTTCATATGATATATGTAGACATGAACTGCACAACCACGAAGATCCCTGGGATTTTTTTCAAAACGTCTCAGGTCTCTTTTGACACCTAAACTCAAATTTTAACTGAACACAGCAGCCTGACCTGCACGGCAAACAAGTAGGCCATGGATTTATGCGACAACGCAAACGGCAACAACGGCAACCACGATGCACGCGAGGATTGGTTTCGGGATCGATGATGCTCGGAAGGCATGTCCATGACGAATTGTACGAATACGGACGCTGCGGCGATGAAGCTGCACGGAAAAAAAGAAAAGAGTCAATGCGTGATGGTTTGGTTGTCTATCATGTTGGTGAAGATACCCATTTTAGCTCAGCAGCGCACCAACGACGCACACTCAATGGTGAATTGGGCACGCGGATTAGATCGGAACTCGTATGCGTGTGCGACGTCTTAACGGACATGAACTGTGTGGATAAGTTCAAGCGAACGCATTAAAAAGTGTTTTCGGTTATTGGATTGAACTGATTCTTTTGTCAAAATATCACTGTTGAAAGTTTCGAGATTTCAGCTGAGGAAAATTACCTTTTTGATCGGCGCATCAAATATCACCTTTTTGACCCAGCAAGCTGTGACACAAAATAAAAGTGGTAAACTCACGGTCCAATAGCAAACTGCCGCTCATTCCAGAGAAACAATGTGAGCATGTTCAACAGCACTGACACAGCTGACGCAACACCGACGAGTGCCTGCACATTTTTTGAATTCCTTTTTTAATTCACGCTCCAAGTAAATGTGATTTGGACGTTAAACAAACACAACACCGTTGAAAAAGAATCCATGGAAAATGGCATTCTATTTCCATTGAAAATCAGTGCCTGACGAATCGAGACCGCTTGGCTTTCATAAGTTCCAATTATTCAAACTCAAACAATGTACTTGAAAAAGTGTCTCTCCAACAGTCTACTCTAAATCACAGTTGGTGACCACGTGATGCACGCTCTTTGTGCAGGTATTGCTGTGGGGATGGAGTCTACGATCACCAACCAATCAGCTGATAGCAAAAAATTTAGAGTTCTACTGCACAGCAAGAAAAAAACAATCGAAAAAAGCGATATTTTACAAGGAATTTGTTCGATCCGAATTGTCGTTCAACGCAACGCAACGAGTACAAGAGGACACAGCCGCAAACGAGCGCGTGCACGTCAATGAAGCAGCACTCGCTGAGCGCGAAACAGAGAAGCTGAAAGTGCGAGAAAAATGTCAAACTAAATGTTAGCGAAACACAGCACCTTGAACTTGTGGTGGTACATAAGAGGTGAGGTGAACCAAAATAAAAGTCTGCACGCACGCTCGAGAATGCTGATCAGCGCGCTGATGAAAGCGCACTCAAAATCCGATCCCGTAATAATTGCGCACTCCATAGAATTAAATATTCGACTGTTGGATAAAAATTTCCCGCATCATCTCACACATGAACGAATGGATAAACGCAGCAATGCAAACAGAGATCAGCGAAAAACGTGTGGTGAACCTTTGGAAAACTGAACGGCGTCCAGAACATCAGATGTCGCGGAAGCCAGCGACGAAAATGCGAAGAGACAATGAACGACGCTGACGTGCCCACTGTGGCGGCGAGCCATCCTTTGCAGACCGGCGCATGTCCTGCAAAACAACAACAACAAAACGCTTCGTTTAGGTTTAGTAGTACTCTGTGAAGCTCGGACTCTGAGCTAACTGTGGTGAGCTCCAAGAAGACACGGTGGGTGAACAGGCGTTTTATCTCTATGCAAGAGTATGGAGATGGACTTATTGAGGCAAACTCTGGTGCGAGCTGACGAGCTCGTACGCTCGTTTTATCACGGTCGAACTCTGCTAGTCTAAAGTATAGGAAATCAGCTGATTCGTTGGTGATTACAGTGTGCGCAAACCAAACTCCGCCCCACAGCAATGAATGACCGCCAAGAAAGCATCATGCATACCGTAATCACCAACCAATCTGAATCAGCTAATTGGATTCCCTATAATTTAGAGTTCGCGTTCGACTATAGGCAAAGAAACTTGCTGCGCTGGAGGGTGGGGCGAGCGATGTCCCAGCTGACTGTACTGTTTTGTTGCTTGCTCACTCAGCTGGTCAGCTCAAATCAACATCAACAACATCAACTCACTGAATAATGCCGTGCTGTGCACGCGATACTCTGCAACTGTTGTCGGCCTCATATTGTTTGACTTGAAAATCAATAAATGAACAGACGAGCGAGCAGCGAGCGAGCGAAGCGGGCGCGCCGCAGCCGCAGCGAGAGGCGTTTCGCGTTTGCACGTCAAATGTGTTTCTTTCTGACTGACTCCCTTCCCTTCTGGAGTTGTTAAACAAAAAACAAAATTTTTGTTTTTACATTTGAATGAAAAAAAAACTAAATAGAAAAACAAAAATGCCATTTTTAAAAAAGAAAAATTCAAAAAATTTTCTTCTGTTCTGAAAACCTTATTTTTAGGACAATTTTTCGAAAGTTCTACAAAAATTTTCTTTGAGATTACTTTGTAAAACCGTCAGCAGTCGATTGGACCGTTTACCGAATGCCGATTTTACGATTACGCTTGAACAACTTGGGGGCGGGCGTGGCGGGGGGGGGTACACCTAGGGTTGTTAAAAAAACAAAAATCGTCATTTTTGTTTAAAAAAAAAAAATTTTAATTTTAAAAATCAAAGTTGTGCTAAATCAATCAGGGAGTCCGAAGAACCACATGTGATATGCAAGCGCCTCCGGAATGACTCCCGTATGGCGGAACTTTGGAGATTTTGTTTTGGTGACCTCAATACCCCTTTTCCAAACCGTTACCATGCCTCTTCTAGTGTTTTGACCCCCAAAACGTCACTTATTGTCCCCAGCCCAAGTGAAAATACACATACCGGCTTGAAATTCGATCAAATCTGATGATGTGTCGCGACGGCAGGACACGAAACGGCAACCAGACAACGTAACGATTGCAAACGGAGCAGCTTGGACGCTCAAATTTAGATTGCGAGGCGAATCGTCAGCTTATCTGCATCGGAAATGGTAAGCCAACCTTTGGGACGCTCAAAAACTTCATCGCAGATGTTGTATAAGCCTGAAATCAGTCGGTAAAACGGTCCAAAATCGACTGCTAAAGGTTTTACGAGGTAATATCAAAGAAAATTTTTGTTGAACTTTCGAAAAATTGTGCCAAAATTGAGGTTTTCAGAGCATATTAGAGAAAAAATGTTCGAATTTTTTTTTTAAATCGGCGTTTTTGTTTTTTTTGATCACTTTTTTAAAAAAAAAATTTTGATTTTTGTTTAACAACCCTAGGTACACGGTACACCTAGGGTTGTTAAAAAAACAAAAATCGTCATTTTTGTTTTTTTTTTTTGAAAAAATTTTTTTTTTTAATTTCAAAAATCAAAGTTGCGCTAAATCAATCAGGGAGTCCGAAGAACCACATATGATATGCAAGCGCCTCCCGAATGACTCCCGTATGGCGGAACTTTGCAGATTTTGTTTTGGTGACCTCAATTACCCCTTTTCCAAACCGTCACCATGCCTCTTCTTGTGTTTTGACCTCCAAAACGTCACTAATTGTCCCCAGCTAAGCTAATGCTGAAGTGAAGACAAACATACCGCCTTGAAATTCGATCAATTCTTCTGATGGTGTCGCGACGACACGACACGAAGCAGCAACCAGACAACGTAGCGCTTGCAAACGGAGCAGCGAGCACAATCGGACGCTCTGCGAGGCGAATCGTCACCTTATCTGCATCGGAAATGGTAGGCTAAGCTTTGGGACGCTCAAAAACTTCATCGCAGATGTTGTCGAAGCCTAAAATCAGTCCAGTAGCGAAAGCGGGACCTCGGGTGAGGGGGGGTGTTTGCCTAATTTCAGAGGGGGGGGGTCAGGTGCCTTCTCGGTGAGGGGGGGGGGGTGCACGGGCAGCAAATTTTCCTGAGGGGGGGTGCACTGGCAGAAAAATTTCGTGAGGGGGGGTGCACGGGATCGCACGGGTAATACCAAATTTTTGCCTCAGAAAAACACAGAAATTCTTGTAAAATACAGAATATTTTGTGCAAACAAGCTGCTTGTTTGGTCAGAAACAGCAAAATCTATGCAGGGACAGACACAAACGTCAAGAAAAATGCAAAAATTACGGTATTTTTGGAAAAAATTGAGAAGAGATTGACCACCGTGAGGGGGGGGGGGTGCGATCCCGTGTTTAATCGCGGGGGGGGGTGGGGGGGAGGTCTAGTACCCGTGTCAAGGTAAAGGGGGGGGAGGGGGGGTACACGGGTATCTGCCCGTGCACGGGCAGGATTTTCGGCTGAGGGGGGGGTGGACCCCCCCACCCCCCGCACTTTCGCTACTGGGGTGGACCTAGAGATGTAAGGGTCAAAAAAAAAATTTTTTTTTTTAATTTTTTTTTAAAAAAAAAAAGTAAAAAAAAATGAGCATTTTTTTTTTTATTTTTTTTATTAAAAATTTTTGAAATTTTTTCTTTAATGTGCCCTGAAAATGCCGTTTTTGGCATAATTTTTCGAAAGTTCAACAAAAATTTTCTTTGACTTTACCTTGTCACTTAGTCTTCAACGCTGCAGGTGGTATTCTGGATTGATTTATCGACTGTTTTCAGCCTTGGTGAGTGATGATCGACTCGCGCATTGAAGTACTTGAGCGTCGCAAAGGCTAGTTCAACAAATTCCGATGTCGCTAAGGTGAGATAGAAGCAGAGAACTCACATTTACGCATCGTTTTTCAGGATCTCGAAAGGTGGAAATTGCACTGTCTGCCACTGCAAGCGTAACTTCGTTGGTTGCTCGTTGCTGTTTCGCCTCGTGTCGTCAGCGTGATCACACCGGTTTGTTGTGGAACTTGTTTCCATGTTATTTGAGGTGAATTGAGAGGCAAAACACGAGACGTGATGTCGTCGGTGGGAAAATGGGGTCGCCGAAACCAAGTCTGAAATTTTCACCCTCCTCCCATATGAGTGGGGGTCATATGGTAAGTCGGTGGCTCCTCAGATGGTGATATTCGGACTCCCTGAAAAATTCTGAACAACTTTCATTTTTAAAAAAAAAATTTTAAAAAAAAAATTTTTTTTTTTAAAAAAAGAAAAAAAATAGAAAATTTTTTTTTTCTTGACATCTCTAGGTGGACCCCCCCCCCAACCCCCCCGCACTTTCGCTACTGAATCAGTCGGTAAAACGGCCCAAAATCGACTGCTAAAGGTTTTACGAGGTATAATTAGGGTTAGGGGCTTTGAAAAAAAGAATTTTTTTTTATTTTTTTTTGTTTTTTTTTTTAAATTTGGATTTTTTTTTTCAAACTTAAAAAAAATTTGAAAAATTTTTCTTCTACTTTGCTCTGAAAATTCGATTTATGGCATAATTTTTTGAAAGTTCAAACCAAATTTTCTTCCCAACTTCTTTGTGTGCTTAGGTACATGTCATTATTTGGTCATTTTGACCGACGTACTCCATGTTTTTCGATTTGGATGACTTCCAGAGTCAATTTTTAGCGTTGAAATGACTTAACTGAATTGAAATATCGTTTCAGAAATCGTTTTCTTGCAACTTAGAACATGTTTTTTCAGTCGGTGGTAGGCCATGAGATGAACATGATATTTTGTTGATTGGCGTATGTTATAGGTCTACAATGGAGTTGTGCGATATATTGTTAAACAATTGGAGCGGAGATGTTGGTTAATACCACATCACACGACCGTTTTTCAGATACCCGATAACATGGCCACATGTTAAAACTTGCGTGCTGAGCTAAACTAACGTGTTAAACTTGCGTCTGTCAGTTGCCCGCAACGTGATCGCGAAATCATGGTACGTGTTTTCGATACGATGATTTGAAGAGTGGGCTCTCGCCATGTGGCAGATAGCATAGCTGGTTGAACCTGAAAGTAAGTGTCTTGGGGGGGGGGGCGACCGGGTCGACAGGGGTTGCCGACTTAGCTACAGCAAACAGGAATTTTTGAACACAGTCAAATTTTGGTAATTTTCTAAAGAGGAACAACTAAGAACGGTTCAATATTCAAGTACACGTCGAAAATTGTCCTGTTTTACTGTTGAAAATGCAACTTTCCCTCTATGAAATGGACATAATTTTAATAAAACACGATTTTCGCTCTTATAGTTTTCCGGATCGTTCTGAAAATAGTCTAGATGAACTCAGCTCGACGAGACGCTTCGAACAAACCTAACTTGTAAAAAAAATTTAAAAAAAAATTTTTTTTTAAATTTAAAAAAAAATTCGGATTTTTTTCCTCTCTAACCCTAGGTATAATCAAAGAAAAATTTTGTTGAACTTTTGAAAAATTGTGCCAAAATTGAGGTTTTCAGAGCATATTAGAGGAAAATTTTTCGAATTTTTTTTTTTAATCGGCATTTTTGTTTTTTTTTAATTACTTTTTTTTAAAAAAAATTTTTTTCATTTTTGTTTAACAACCCTAGGTACACCCCCCCAGAGCACCAGAGACCGTCGGGTGGGGGGGGTGGGGGGGCACCGTGCCACCCCCCTAAAACCGGGCACCCCCCCCATCGGACTAGGGTTGTTAAACAAAAATGAAAATTTTTTTTAAAAAAAAAGTGACTAAAAAAACAAAAATGCCGATTTTTAAAAAAAAATTCGAAAAATTTTCCTCTAATATGCTCTGAAAACCTCAATTTTGGCACAATTTTTCGAAAGTTCAACAAAAATTTTCTTTGATTATACCTCGTAAAACCTTTAGCAGTCGATTTTGGGCCGTTTTACCGACTGATTTTAGGCTTCGACAACATCTGCGATAAAGTTTTTGAGCGTCCCAAAGCTTAGCCTACCATTTCCGATGCAGATAAGGTGACGATTCGCCTCGCAGAGCGTCCGATTGTGCTCGCTGCTCCGTTTGCAAGCGCTACGTTGTCTGGTTGCTGCTTCGTGTCGTGTCGTCGCGACACCATCAGAAGAACTGATCGAATTTCTTGTTCTTGTTCTTGTTCTTGTTCTTGTTCTTTATTTCTCTTTGTGATTCAACTATCCCCGAAAGCAAATCAAAAGAAAGCAACTATGTGATCAACTCGAGCCTAACAAAACGCCTCAAAACAACAGAATGCCTCAAAGTAAGTGGAATCAAAAAGGAAATGACATGAAAATGTCCGGTTTTTAGGTGAAATGTCAACACAACTGAGAAAAGTCAACCGAAACAAACATTGGAACACTACAACACAGTCGAGACACGACACTACAAAACAAAACAAACCGACTCTGACAGTCAGATTGAAACTGAAACTGTTGATTAAAAAAACTAAGACAAAATAAATTTAAATTTGGTTGGTAAATTACGAGTCCGTCGAATCGCTGGTTCACGAAAAACCACATCGTATGAAGTCACGAATAACCACACCATAGCTGTCGCAGCACACGCACACAAAGCGAATCACTGACGGGCACGAGCACACAAATGAAGCAAAATCAAGTAAGCGGCTGTCACAATCTCGACCGTTTGGGGCAAGTTGTCTGGAACTATCGAGATGGAAAATTAGATACTATAGACCTAATTTTGTGATTGAAGATGTTGACGAGAGAGGTTGGCAAGAGAATTTGTAATTTACATTAAAAGTTCGTGAGAAGCGAGAAGCATTTGGACAGACAGGGTCAAGCCGGCGGAACTCCAATACAAAAAATTAAAATGAATTGATTTGAGACTGAGATTGACGCGAATGAAAGACGCATCCCTTTAAAGCGGAAGTTTTCGGGAAGGAAGCGGACTCTCCTGTAGATTTATGTCAAAATTGTCGAGTATTTTGATTGAGCGAATTTCAACACAAGGTCACGGTCTCTCAGCAACAGAGATTTCCTGAAAGTAGTGACTGAAGTGGAGGCAACCGTAGCTTGACTCAATGAATTCCAGAGAACAACAATTCTCGTTCCCCAGAAATTTTTGCGGATGGACGTATTTACCATCGGAACCTTCAACCTAAGAGAGTGACCCCTGGTGCCAATTTCTCCTTCATGAACTTGAAAGAACTCCACAGACTCGGGGATATGGCATTTATGTGTGAGAACCTTATAAACTAAAACTAAATCTGAAATTATGCGCTGGACGAAAAGCGGCAGAAGCTGGAGGTCGTCCATTCTTTTCTGGTAACTATCACCTAAATCAACTCCTTGAACGTATTTGGTGAAACTTCGTTGAACGGATTCTACTCTTCTGCAGTCCCCTATTAACGACGGCGACCAGACGCTGGGGCAAAAAGTTAATCTTGGAACAATCACCGTTTTAAACAGTTTCAGCTGAAGATTTTGGGTTTTTACTCTGAGACATCTAGACATCAACCCACAACCACTTCGTGATTTAGCTACAACCCTTGTAATGTGTTCTTTAAAAGTTAAATTACTGTCCATGATGACTCCCAAGTCTCTGACCGTTGATTGATGCTCAATTTCGTTCCCATCTATGTAGTATTTGAAACCAGGGTTGAGACGCGATTGAATATGCAAGCAAACAGTTTTGTTTACAGAGAGTTTGAGCTTGTTGCTTTGCATCCAATCATTTATAGCATCTATGTCCTCCTGAAGTAGGGAGCGGTCGTAGTCAGACGACACTTCTTTATATAGCTTAACGTCGTCAGCGTAGATAAACATCTTACTGTGTTTTATCACTGATGGGAGGTCATTTATGAATAGCGCAAAAAGAATAGGTCCCAAGACTGAACCCTGAGAAACTCCTGAAGTCACCCTACACGATTTTGACCGCATTCCACCTACCTTAACTGTTTGTGAACGCTCGCAGAGGTAAGCGCCAACCCATTGGATCAAAACTTCATCAAATCCAAAGGTGCCCAGTTTCTCTAGGAGAATTTTGTGATTCACTGTGTCGAAAGCTTTAGAAATATCTAGATAAATGACATCAACTGGATAATTACAATCCCAACTGCGTGTCCAATCATTCAAGCAGCATAATAGCTGCATTTCAACGCTACGCCCAGGGAGAAAGCCGAACTGAAATGGCGACAGTACCGAATTTTCAACACAAAATTTTAAGATTCTATCCTTCAATAAGCCCTCGAAGATTTTGCACAAATTGGATGTCAATGACACAGGGCGGTAATCCACGAGGTTTGGACTACGTCCCTTTTTGGGAATTGGTTGAACGATCGCGGATCTCCAATTAGGCGGAACATCCGACAAGAAGAGCGACGCATTGAATATCGAAGCTAAAGGCTCGGCCAAAAAAACAGCCAATTTTTTCAAGAAGATACCTGGGATTGCGTCTGGACCAACTGATGATTTATTCTTTAGTCGTCTAAGTGAATTGAAGACCTCCCTTTCGGTGAAATGACTGAGTGTGCTACGCGTGGCAACACTATCCAATCGGGTGTTATCGTGAGTCTCCCTCTCTTCAAAAATCGAGCTAAAAAACTCACTGAAACCATCAGCCTTCTCCTTATCTGTAAACAAATGCGTTCCGTTCTTGTCCATTAACACTGGAAGAGTGTTATTGTCAGAGAACTTACTCTTTACGTAAGTCCAAATTTTTTTTGGATCGGGGCTCGATAGTGCGGATTTTTCAGCCAGATATGCTTCGCGGCGTCTTCGTTTGTTAATCAACTTATTTACAGCTCTGAGTGACAAGAACTGGTTTATATTTCTTTTGGAAGGGTTTTTAAATCGTTTTTTTTAATCACATCTGAGTATTCAGGAGCCGTTGAAGAGCTGGGCTCCAGGTTTGCTGTCTGCCTGATCGATTGGATATTCTAGCGATTGGAACAAAAGAGCGTATGAGGAAACGACAAGTTTCTTCGAACTTCCAGCACATGGAAGTTGCATCCGGACAGTTACTGAAAAACAGGGACCAACTACCCAGTACATTTTCGCTTTGCTCATTTTGCGGATCTGGTGAAATTTGCGACGTCAGGAAATGACGCAAATCATCCCAGTTGGTTTTTTTGAAGTCCCGAAATCGTGTCATATGGGACTTCTTACTCGGACAAATAGTGACTGCAGAAATGAGTCTAATAGATAGATGGTCGCTGAACGAATCATCCGGTCCAAAGGGGCTTGCCAACTCCAAATGGTCCACAAAACATTTCGACGACAGAAAAACGAGATCCAAAAAGTTTCGTCCTCTCGTCGGTTTATCTACTACTTGCTCTAACCCTAAGTCTGCCATAAAGTTCACAAATTCTCGACTAACCTTAGAAATGTTTGTTCTCAAATTGGTATCCCAAAACACATCGGGAAAATTAAAGTCCCCGAAAATAAACGCTCCTAAACCAACTTCAGACTGAATTCGGAGTGTATCCAAGAACAGGTTCCAGGAATTTCCCCCAAAGTAATCAATCGTGGTGGACGATACATTATTCCCAAGCCAAAGCACTTCTTATTGATAAAAAATTCAAGACTGAGAAATTCAAAATCTGCACACGTGTGAGTTTTAGCTGTATCCAAAGTCGCATTAATCCCAATTGGCACTAAACATAAGATCCCACCACCTCGAGTTCCCGTCATCCGATCTAATCGAAACACTTGAAAATCTCCATTTTTACTTAAAATTGCGTCAGAAACCGTTGAGTCAAGCCACGTTTCCACAAAGATGTATATTGTAGATTTGCTATCCATATCAGTCAACCACTCCAAAGCCTCCCGTCTACCCGAAGAGAGTAGCGACCTTGCGTTACAGAAATAGAAAGACAATTTTTTATTTTCACTTCCCAGTAACGGTCTGTTTCCATTCACGCCAACAAGAGAGCCGCGGACCTAACCCTGCCCATCGGGGACTGGACCAGATTGTGACAGCTCGCGATCCATCCTGTCAGTGAGACCGATGTCGAAGGGGAAAGAATAGAACTGCATGCGCCAACCGGATCCAGAACTGTTGGGCACCCTTTCGTAGATGGCGTGCGCATCAGTCCCGGATCCCCTCAGCACAAACGTCCTACCCCTCCCCCTGAATCGCTCACGAACATGATGGAGCACGTCCCTAGCACGAAAGTCAATCACCCGCTGAACATGGGTCAGATCCGCTCGAACAAAGCACTTAGCTGTCTGCTGTGATCGTCCTGCGTTCAGCGCCGCTGCTGCGTCCTTGCCCATCAACAGCTCCTTTGTGCGCCCCTCATCGTCAATCAACACCTTGAGCGGACGAGGTCGAGTGCGGCGACCACCAGAACGCGTCGCGTCAGCAAATGTGGCAACGGAGCCCATCCGAAAACATTCGCGCACCGACGTCGGCGCTCCGCCCAGCTGCGCCACCAAAGCTCTGACCGCCGCCAGTTCCGGATTGAGTTCCGGGTCACCGCGACTTGCCTCAGTTGCTGTGAACGGCGGCTGCTCTTCTTGCAGGTTCTCAATGACGCAATTGTTTTTCTTTTTCTGCCGCTGCGTCACTTCATCCTGTGTCGCGAAGTCACGGCGAGCCGCTTGGTCGATAATGAAGAATTCTTGAGTGTCAGGGGGCAGCGCAGCCAAATGCGCCGGTGGCCGGCCGTACGAAGGGTCGATTGTCGATTCATCCGGAGTTTTGCCCGAGTTCTGTTGCCACTCTTTTAGTTCCCGAAGCAAAGTCGCATTTTCTTCACGCTGCTGCTTCATTTCTTCAAGTAGTTTTGTCACGAGATCAACCAGTCGCAATAAAGTTTGATTCACATTTGCAGATTCAGAATCCGGGTTTTTGTTTTCAGGATTTTTATTCGGCATTATTTTCGATTGTTTTGTCGTTTTCGAATTATCTGGACTGAATGCCACTGCAAGCGCTCGTTTTCGTTCTGATTTTCGCGTTGACGACATGCGCTATCCGATAAATCTGGAATATATGAGGCACCGCAAAGTCGGGCCTCAAGTTTATGGGTAAAAACCTTCAAAAGGCGGTATGTTTGTCTTCACTTTAGCATTAGCTTAGCTGGGGACAATTAGTGACGTTTTGGAGGTCAAAACACAAGAAGAGGCATGGTGACGGTTTGGAAAAGGGGTAATTGAGGTCACCAAAACAAAATTTGCAAAGTTCCGCCATACGGGAGTCATTCGGGAGGCGCTTGCATATCATATGTGGTTCTTCGGACTTCCTGATTGATTTAGCACAACTTTGATTTTTGAATTTTTTTTTTAATTAAAAAAAAAACAAAAATGACGATTTTTGTTTTTTTAACAACCCTACATCTGACCCCCCCTCGAAAATTTGGCCGACACCCCCCCACACCCCCATGAAATTTTGTCTGGCGGAGACCCCCCCCCAAAATTTTCCGTACACCCTAAAATTTTTTTCGAAAATCATGATTTTTTGTCTATAAAGCAGTACCGTGGGCCCAAAACAATTTTCGAAGGGGGGGGTGGTGCCGTGGGGGGGGTGCCGACCAAAAAGTGAGGGGGGGGGCGGGGGGGCCAACCTATGGTAACGTGGGACCCCCCCCCACATGGGGGTCCCATGGGGGGTGCATTTTTTCAAAATTTTCTGTGGGGGGGGGTCCACGGTGGTCCCCACCTTCCCCCCACCCCCCCCATGATAATTTTTCGCTCAAATTTTGAAGGAAAAACGCTAAATTTTGCTGCAAAATTGTTGAAATTACAATGAAGATGGTCAAGTTATCATATATTCAGCTTATATTATGGACTTTATAGACAAAACATCATGATTTTCGAAAAACATTTTTTTTTAAAAAATCGGCATTTTTGTTTTTTTTTTAATCATTTTTTTTTAAAAAAAAAAATTTTCATTTTTGTTTAACAACCCTAGTCTGGTTGCTGCTTCGTGTCGTGTCGTCGCGACACCATCAGAAGAATTGATCGAATTTCAAGGCGGTATGTTTGTCTTCACTTTAGCATTAGCTTAGCTGGGGACAATTAGTGACGTTTTGGAGGTCAAAACACAAGAAGAGGCATGGTGACGGTTTGGAAAAGGGGTAATTGAGGTCACCAAAACAAAATCTGCAAAGTTCCGCCATACGGGTGTCATTCGGGAGGCGCTTGCATATCATATGTGGTTCTTCGGACTCCCTGATTGATTTAGCACAACTTTGATTTTTGAAATTTTTTATTTTTTTTTTAATTTTTTTTTAAACAAAAATGACGATTTTTGTTTTTTTTTAACAACCCTACCCACCCCCCACCTAGGGTTAGGGGCTTTGAAAAAAAAATTTTTTTTTATTTTTTTTCGTTTTTTTTTTAAAAAAAAATTTGGATTTTTTTTTCAAACTTAAAAAAAAAATTTGAAAATTTTTTCTTCTACTTTGCTCTGAAAATTCGATTTATGGCATAATTTTTTGAAAGTTCAAACCAAATTTTCTTCCCAACTTCTTTGTGTGCTTAGGTGAATGTCATTATTTGGTCATTTTGACCGACGTACTCCATGTTTTTCGATTTGGATGACTTCTAGAGTCAATTTTTAGCGTTGAAATGACTTAACTGAATTGAAATATCGTTTCAGAAATCGTTTTCTTGCAACTTAGAACATGTTTTTCAGTCGGTAGGCCATGAGATGAACATGATATCTTGTTGATTGGCGTATGTTATAGGTCTACAATGGAGTTGTGCGATATATTGTTAAACAATTTGAGCGGAGATGTTGGTTAATACCACATCACACGACCGTTTTTCAGATACCCGATAACATGGCCACATGTTAAAACTTGCGTGCTGAGCTAAACTAACGTGTTAAACTTGCGTCTGTCAGTTGCCCGCAACGTGATCGCGAAATCATGGTACGTGTTTTCGATACGATGATTTGAAGAGTGGGCTCTCGCCATGTGGCAGATAGCATAGCTGGTTGAACCTGAAAGTAAGTGTCTTGGGGGGGGGGGGCGACCGGGTCGACAGGGGTTGCCGACTTAGCTACAGCAAACAGGAATTTTTGAACACAGTCAAATTTTGGTAATTTTCTAAAGAGGAACCACTAAGAACGGTTCAATATTCAAGTACACGTGAAAAATTGCCCTGTTTTACTGTTGAAAATGCAACTTTCCCTCTATGAAATGGACATAATTTCAATAAAACACGATTTTCGCTCTTATAGTTTCCCGGATCGTTCTGAAAATAGTCTAGATGAACTCAGCTCGACGAGACGCTTCGAACAAACCTAACTTGTAAAAAAAAATTTTTTTTAAAAAAAAAATTTTTTTTTTAATTAAAAAAAAAAAATCCGGATTTTTTTTCCCCCTAACCCTACCCCCACCCCCCCGTAATGCATCATTATTAAAACAGCTGCATCTGCAGTTCCGGTGCTCCTCCTCCATAACACATGAAAGAAAAAAATGCAAAAACTAAATTGATTATTTTCACCTTATCAAAAAGGCTTGGCTTAGGATTAGGATTAGGTTTAGGATTAGGAACCTACAACGACTCAATACAAGCAACCTCAGATCAAAAATCAAAAAAATCACTTTTAAGAATGTATACAAATCCACCCCCCCCTACATGGACCTAAGTAACAGTGACACCCCCCAAAAATTTTCTCGGACCACCCAAAAATCATGAATTTTTGTTCAAAAATCATGATTTTTTGTCTTTAAAGTCCATAATATAAGCTAAATATATGATAACTTGACATTCTTCATTGTAATTTCAAAGATTTTGCAGCAAAATATAGCGTTTTTCCTTAATTTAAGCGAAAAAATCTCATGGGTGGGGTGGGGGCCGGGGGGTGTGCACCTAGGGTTAGGGGCTTTGAAAAAAAATTTTTTTTTTATTTTTTTTTTCGTTTTTTTTTTTTAAAAATTTGGATTTTTTTTTTCAAACTTAAAAAAAAAATTTGAAAATTTTTTCTTCTACTTTGCTCTGAAAATTCGATTTATGGCATAATTTTTTGAAAGTTCAAACCAAATTTTCTTCCCAACTTCTTTGTGTGCTTAGGTAAATGTCATTATTTGGTCATTTTGACCGACGTACTCCATGTTTTTCGATTTGGATGACTTCTAGAGTCAATTTTTAGCGTTGAAATGACTTAACTGAATTGAAATATCGTTTCAGAAATCGTTTTCTTGCAACTTAGAACATGTTTTTCAGTCGGTAGGCCATGAGATGAACATGATATCTTGTTGATTGGCGTATGTTATAGGTCTACAATGGAGTTGTGCGATATATTGTTAAACAATTTGAGCGGAGATGTTGGTTAATACCACATCACACGACCGTTTTTCAGATACCCGATAACATGGCCACATGTTAAAACTTGCGTGCTGAGCTAAACTAACGTGTTAAACTTGCGTCTGTCAGTTGCCCGCAACGTGATCGCGAAATCATGGTACGTGTTTTCGATACGATGATTTGAAAAGTGGGCTCTCGCCATGTGGCAGATAGCATAGCTGGTTGAACCTGAAAGTAAGTGTCTTGGGGGGGTGCGACCGGGTCGACAGGGGTTGCCGACTTAGCTACAGCAAACAGGAATTTTTGAACACAGTCAAATTTTGGTAATTTTCTAAAGAGGAACCACTAAGAACGGTTCAATATTCAAGTACACGTGAAAAATTGCCCTGTTTTACTGTTGAAAATGCAACTTTCCCTCTATGAAATGGACATAATTTCAATAAAACACGATTTTCGCTCTTATAGTTTCCCGGATCGTTCTGAAAATAGTCTAGATGAACTCAGCTCGACGAGACGCTTCGAACGAACCTAACTTGTAAAAAAAATTTTTTTTTTAAAAAAAAATTTTTTTTTTAATTTAAAAAAAAATCCGGATTTTTTTTTCCCCTAACCCTATGTGCACCCCCCCAGAAATTTTTCTACAATAGTGCACCCCCCCCCCATGGCCCACGCCTGTGGCCAGTTCTATAAAAGTGAACAGTTGAACAGTTGAATAGTGAACAGTGAACAGTGAATTTTTGAACAGAATAGTTGAATAGTGTTCTATAAAGGAAAAAAGTGAACAGTAAAATTTTGAAGAGTAAATTCTGAACAGTGAATTTTGAAGGCCTTTAACAAAACCACGGAGGCAACACGGAACACGGAGGCTGCACGCTTAACAAAACCACGGAGGCAACACGGAGGCTGCGTGCAGCTAAAATGACCCATATTTTATATGCACACAACACGCTGCGCACCTTTAACAAAACCACGGAACACGGAGGGACGCGGATTTGGGGAGATTTGGGGACAGGACAAATCTGTCCCCGTCCAAAAAAAATATGTTTTTGTCAAATAAATAAATAAATAAATAAATAAAGGCGCAATAAAGCAAAGCAAAGCTAAATGTCAAAACTAGACTTCAAGGATTACGGTAGCTCTCCAATGGGTCTCGACACGATTTTTTAAAAACGTTCCTGATTGCCAGCAAAAGCATTGGTGGACACCGTTCATATGATTGCAACAAACAGTCTTATGTTTGAAGTTCGGGTTACGGTAGCGGTAGTTTTGGGTCTTGACACGAAGTTGCTGAAAACTACTTTGTTTCTTGCGAATAACAGTTGAAACCATTTAGAAACATGCCGCATGATCACAGAACGTCAAAAATCGGATTTTAAGGAGTACGGTAACTCTGCTGTGGGTCTCGACACGATTTTTTAAAAACGTTCTTTTATTGCCAAGAACTGTTATTAGAATGGTGGATACCGTTCACATGATTGCACGAAACAGTCATATGTCTGAAGTAAGGTCCCACGGGTTACGGTAACTGTAGTTCGGTCTTGACACGAAGTTGCTGAAAACTACTGTGAATAACAGTTGTTTCTTGCAATCATGTGAACGGTGTTCATCAATTTAGTATTTTCCTGGCAATAAAAGGCAGTTTAAAAAAATCGCGTCGAGACCCACCCACGCGTACTCCTTAAAATCCGATTTTTGACGTTCTGTGATAATGCGGCATGTTTCTAAATGGTTTCAACTGTTATTCGCAAGAAACAAAGTAGTTTTCAGCAACTTCGTGTCAAGACCCAAAACTACCGCTACCGTAACCCGTGTGCCCGAACTTCAAACATAAGACTGTTTGTTGCAATCATATGAACGGTGTCCACCAATAGAGTAGCTTTTGCTGGCAATCAGGGACGTTCTTAAAAATCGTGTCGAGACCCGTTGGAGAGCTACCGTAATCCTTGAAGTCTAGTTTTGACATTTAGCTTTGCTTTGCTTTATTGCGCCTTTATTTATTTATTTGTTTATTTATCAAAAACATAGCTTTTTTGGAGGGGGACGGATTTGTCCTGTCCCCAAATCTCCCCAAATCCGCGTGCCTCCGTGTTCCGTGGTTTTGTTAAAGGTGCGCAGCGTGTTGTGTGCATATAAAATATGGGTCACTTTAGCTGCACGCAGCCTCCGTGTTGCCTCCGTGGTTTTGTTAAGCGTGCAGCCTCCGTGTTCCGTGTTGCCTCCGTGGTTTTGTTAAAGGCCAATTTTGAATAGTTGAATAGAAAAGAAACAGAAACAAAGAAACGTGTTTCTTTCAGTTTCCTTTTTGTTGATTCTTGGTTCTGCGAAGATTCGAGCAATTTTAAATGAGCGATCAACTTATCTGTTGAAAATTTTGAACTCAATAACGCCGGGTTCCAGTTTTGTTGTCAAGAACGCCACCGCATACGATGGAAAATCAATCGACGAACTTCATTTACTGCTGAATGGAGCGGAGTCTGAGTTTGTTTGACGAAATGGCCAAAGAAATTTGAGTTTCTTCAACAAGAAACTCAGTTGTGCTTGTGCAGGTGAGTTTTCTCACTTTACAAATTCACAAAACTGGGCATATTTTGGACAGGGTGCAAAACTAAGATCAACTGATCTTGGCGACTTTGTCTTAATTGATGTTTTTTTATCGTTTAGAAATTAAAAATCAGGAAATTTGCATCATTAACAGTCATTTTAAATTGGTTTTGCCAAGTTTTGGTTTTTCACTCCTTCGTAAAAAATTTAAATTTTGACTAAATTTTCTATTTGACAGCTTGAAACCAACAAAAATTCATTGATCTGCTCAAAAAATTAAACATGGGCAAAAAGTGGTGCACCACCAACATAAAGCTTGGGTGTTGCACTCCACAAATCATGTGGAGAACAGATGAATGACAGCGAGACTAAAACCCATGCAGAGACACAAAATTTCACGCCGTCTGCTTTTAATTTGTGTTAGAAAAACATAAATAAACAATACTTTACCTTTTTTCAGTTCAAATCTGCTGGAAAAATGACTTTTCAAACTTTTTACAAGTCTCTTTTGACTTGTAAGATTTTTGTGAATAGTTGAACAGTTGAAGAGTCTTTTATAGAACTGAGCAAAAATGAACAGTGAAATTCACTGTTCAAAACACTATTCACTATTCACGTTTCACTGTTCACTTTTCACTGTTCACTATTCACTTTTAAAGAACCCGTTTTTTCGCTGAATAGTGAAAAAGTGAATAAAAATGTTCAACTATTCAACTGTTCAATTTTTATAGAACTGGCCACTGGGGGGGGGGTGTCACTGTACCATGACTGACACCCCCCCACTGAAAAATTTTCGGCACCCCCCCCCCCCCCACGTGACGACACCGCCCCCTCGAAAATTTGCTTTCGCCTTCGGTACTGCCCGCCCCCCCCCCCCCCCCCCCCCCCCTCCCCCCGACGGTTTCTGGTGCTCTGGGGGGCCAGAGGGGGGGGGGGGGTGCGCACCCCCCGCCCACGGTACTGACTGGAAACTCTGTATCTGTTAAATCTGTTTAGAATTCGTCTCGTCGTGTTCGTGTCGTCGAAATGCAACGTTCGTTTGGCGGCGACGCGGTGTCGACGATGGCGGCTACTGACGTTCATCAGCCGTCGAAACCGACAACAACCAGTGAGCAACAGAAAACGATTTCTCCCACCGATCAGCAGCAGCAGGCGCGCGCCACAAACCCACCTCAGCAACAACAACAACAAGCAACGACGGACTCGGCAGACAAGACGGACGCCACGAGCGACGGCGTCGCGCCGCCGCCGTCCGCTCCAGCTCCAGCAATGACCAGCAGTCGGCCTCGAGTTCATGTTCCAAAACGGCCGCATGTTGTCAGTTTTATCATATTATTGTGTTCTGTGTGAAACAGTCCTCCTGCTTTTTCTTCTGAGAGACGCGCCGTTATCGAAATCTGTTTTTTGATGGTTACTTGGTTCGGTTGATTGGTTGGTTCTGTTGTGGTGTGCTTTTTCTTCTATGACAGCAGAAGCAAATTGCCTGTGATTTTCAATTGAGCTGTATATAACAGAGTCACAAATGGCCGTAATATCGATAGCTCGCTGCAGTCTGTGAAAACCGTACGGTGTTGCAAATGTTCAATTCAACATTTTTCTTTACTCCGATTCCTTTTTTTGTTGCGCGCGCAGACATTTGACGCCGTTGATCCAGACACGGAGCACCCGTTGGAGTTCACCTACACGTTGTCCTATTTCAAACGCCCCGGTGGTAAATTCAATCCTGAAGAATACTCAGAACACGTGCAACCGATTGCAACATTCCAGTCGGTTCGTGTGCATCCGTTGTTGAAATGGTTGTTTGAGCTGAACGACAGATTTCGGAAGTCGTTGGGTGGTTTTCGTTCTGTCGAACTCTACATTTCAGCTGATTGTGTTGGTGATCCCGTGTAATAAAGACAGATTTCGGAAGTCGTTGGGTGGTTTTCGTTCTGTCGAACTCTACATTTCAGCTGATTGTGTTGGTGATCCCGTGATGCTTGCTTTCTGTGCAGGCATTTGCTGTGGAGGTGGCGTTTATCGCACTCTGTCTTGCACAGAGAGCATGCCTCTCGCGATCACCAACCAATCATCTGATAGTCTATAATTCACGGAGTTCGACTTATAACAGCTTATTGGCAACGCAACACCACAACGCAAATTTTGAATCGTTTGGTTTTGTTCGTGGAACCAAGAGCAAAAGATTTCTGCTTCAGAATGGTGTGTGTCTGTTTGAAAATGCCGACTATCCTGTGTAATCCTTTCAGGTCGAACAATTCTGGAAGGTTTACAGTCATCTGAGGCGTCCGAATGACGTCACCGACAAGGTCGACTTTCACATGTTCAAAGACGGCATAAAGCCCGTTTGGGAGGTTCGTTATTCTCCAACATTTTCTGTTGCTCACGTTACAAATAAATGTAAAAAATTGTTTTTATAGATAAAATTTAAGTATCCATCGAGAGAGAGCAAAAAACAGATTTGCTGAAAAGAGGTTTTTTTGTATTTTTTAGGATGAAGCGAATTGTAACGGCGGTAAATGGATCATTCGACTGAAGAAAGGTCTCGCGTCACGAATTTGGGAAAATCTACTGCTGGCGATGATTGGCGAACAGTTTATGGTTGGTTTTTTAGAGAGAATAATCAAATGAAAACGAGAATACACTCTGTTCCAGAGCTGCTTTCCGGTACTCTGCCTGGAATGGATGAGCCAATTGGTTGCCTGATTCTCAAAGTAGGATTTCACGTAAAAGTGAAACACGTCCCTCTGGTTTGAAAACCAGGTTGATGTGCGTGAACGTCGTCACACAGTGATTTCGAAGTCGTGTGCTCGATTTTGCTATTGAATTGTCCACGCAGGCGCACAGTGTTCTTGTCTTCCGACAGTTTTCCTCTCTTAAAGTTCTCAATTTCTGACTCGGTTGTTTTTGCTTTACAACTGAAAATTATTGAGTTTTGAAAAAAATG
Organism: Theristus sp. LFF4_11; assembly: GCA_030248135.1. Lineage (NCBI taxonomy): Eukaryota > Metazoa > Nematoda > Chromadorea > Monhysterida > Xyalidae > Theristus > Theristus sp. LFF4_11. The sequence goes on from JASANC010004853.1 coordinate 151,187, forward strand.
TAAAAAAACGATTGGTTCGTTGTTTCAGGTTGGTGGTGAAATCTGTGGCGCTGTTTGCTCCGTGCGAAATCAAGTGCGTTGGTTTTTTTCTTTTTTTTCAAAATAAAAAAGGAGCAAACCAGCTGAACTGGTTTCTCATTCCCAGAACGCCTGGACTTGATAGCAGCGTACAATCCCTTCCCTTTTCTATACCACAATTAATTTCCAGTCGTTTTGACATGTTGAGGTACATTGAAGAATTTTTTTTGAAGGGTTCCTTTGCGGAACAAAAGTTCATAGTTATAAAAAAATTTCGGAAACGCAATATTACGAACTGCTGTACAAGTTCTCACGTTTTTGAACAAAATCCTGGTTTTTGATGTGAAATACAAATACCTCATCATGGATCTTGTCGGAAACTGCAAAATTGGGCACCAGGTTTTTCAGGGGGAAAACGAGGAAACACATGGGTTATTTTCCTCAAATTTGCCAACCCTACACAGAAAAAATGGTTTCGTTTCGCGACTCGTGTAACTGTTTTGTTGCGTCTAGTACTCAAGCTTTCATGACTCAAAAAGTGGTTCGAGGCCACCCCTCTTCTGCATATGATGTTGGCCAGGCCTGAAAGCAGACAACCACCATACAAATTTGGCCTGCCTACTCATGGTGTCTTACACTTCTCTCGTATTATGCCGTGCGCTGCAGAATAAAACTGAACTGAACTGGACAAATCGGTTGATTACTGCAGGAGGACATTGTATCGCTGTGGAATCGAACCGCGAACGACCAAGGCATCACGAATCGAATCCGCGACACGATGCGACGAGTGCTGAATCTGCCGCCGAACACGCTGCTCGAGTATAAACGGCACGATGACTGTCTCAGGTCGGTTTCGCTTCTGTGGCTCAGTGGAAAGTCGCTCGCCTGTCAACCGAAAGCCGCGGGTTCGATCCCCCACCAAGCCGTGTATTATGATGAACGAAAAACCTTTCGGGGAAAATATAGCGACCGAAAGAAACGGAAATCGAGACAGGGGCTCTGTAGATCACTGGTGCCCCCGAAGATTGTGCGGACTTGGAGGCTGTTGTCCTCTTCTCGTGGCGAGTGCATTGCTCCATGGACCATCAAGGTCCGTTAGTGTTCCATAATCTTTTTTCGTTTGTTTTCAGGGATCAGACAAGTTATCGAAACACAGACATTTATCGTCGTTGAAAAAATCCGACGTTTTTCTGGCCCACTGATCCAAAAGAATGGTGATTTTTGTTGTCAAGAATTCTGCTTGTCTCTGAAATCGAGTGATGGATTTATTACAAATTTGTTTTTTTATGTACCTGTTTGTTGTGATCTGGATCTGAAAATCACTGAATCGAATTCACCATTGCTGATTAAAACTAACGCTCGTTTTGTGCGGCCAGCTGATTGGCTGCATTTGAGTTAAGGCCACTCATGTGGGTTGCATCAGCGTGATGCATCCAATCACTGTGCCGAACTAGATTCAGTTGATTTGGTGGATTCGTCTGTAAAGGCATATTGTTTTTTCATTGTGTTCGATTTTCGTGATTTTGAACCTTCAGGTTTGCGTGAATAAATAAGCCGAATTGGGATCTTCTGCACAAAAAACCACATTTGTCACTCGCCGTGGCCTATCAAATTATACAATATTTTTTATATACTTGCGCAGCAGCACATGTTTCGAAACCCATTGTTTTGTCGGATTAGCTCCCTGTTCTATTACTGTCAGCTGATAAGAAAAGGATTATTATGAAGCTACAGGGGGAACACGTGTTCCATGACAAAGCCCGGAACTGTGCACATAAAGGACAAAAAAAACCATTCGCTTTCTTCAGCCCGACAGAACGTCCAGAGCACACACATCCCCCACTCCCGTTTTAACATGTGCAGCTTCAGTGCTCTGTGTCTGCCGTCTGTCCCAGTTTTCTTCAAAAACGCGCAGCCGCAGCTAGCACGTGTAAGCTGGACGGCAAGCTTGCCAGCGCATTGCATGCAAACGTGGCATGGTCTAGTGATGCAATGTTGTATGGCGTTCTGTATATATTGCCTTTGCAGTGCAAGATATTGATTCTTTCGTTAAACGCACACACAGAAAGTCTGTCGGCTTTGTTGAAAACACGCAGCATCCGATATTGTTCTGCGCTGAACTGCCATTTGAACAACATCAAAAGTCAGTTGAACCGCAAGCATGCGCGCATATCCACAATGTTTCTGACACGTTTTCATGAATAGACTTTACAAGAGTTCTCATATCCACAATGTTTCTGACACGTTTTCATTGGTAGTCTTTACATGAGTTCTTTTGCTGTTTTTTTTTCGGCGGAAAACCGAACCGCTGTCTTGTTTGAGTTGTTTGTGTTTTCAAAACTGTGCAAAGTACGACTTTTCTTTCCAGACAGTCAAGTTACAACTTTTTTCCATTTTTCTTCCGATTGGTATTATCAATGCTAGGCGCGCCTTTTTCTGTTTTGTTCCTGCGTTCCAATGTCATGCGCAATGTTGCTGGTCCCCAGACCCCAGATTGCGTTTTTCGCTCCATTTTTATGTTCCTGTCTCATTCTCATCTCTCATCATTCGCTCCATTTTCATCTGTGTGGATTTTGACGCCGCGAGTCGGTTTGCCAATGAAAATTCGACTCTTCTGAGAATTCCTACAACTTTTGAAAAGTCTCAATTTTGTACGGCTGATCTTTGAATTTGATCTCAATTGAAATTTAACAGTCGTGAAATTTTTCTCTTCTTTCCAGTTCTCTAGCGCGGATTCAACCTACCGGCTTCGTCGGTCGATTTAGCAGATACAACATTTTACCGATTTTGTTGGCTTTATGCTTCCTCTCACGATTCCTTTGTCTGGCGTATCGTTGCTGTTTTAGTTCTGGTTGCGCTTCCTCCATTTGTGGCGGTTCATCTCTTTTTTGATTTGTTGCCTCCGTGCGTGGAGCGAAATTTCCGCCTTTGTTTTTATGAAAAAAGTCGTCGCGCAAAAAAATCTCGCCACATGAAATTGGCTAAACATTGTATGAATGGTGATGAAGATGTTCAGGAGAATTTTTTTCCCAATGCACAGTATGCCATATCGTGAGTCGCACGTACATCAATAGCTTGTTTTCTTCCTTTTCTTTGCGAGGCGCAAAAGTTTCGTTTGTTCAGATTTGTTTCAGCCATGCCATGCATGAAGTTTGAATTCGTGCATATTTTCTTATTTGCTCAGTATGCCATGCCGGACCCGGCGGCGATGTAAGCTTTCGAATAATTATCCCTGTTTCCTGTGCTCATAATACAGATGATCTCATCAATCTTAGCCGCCTAGGGCAGCAATTTCGATCTCAGATCACTGAAAAAGCTGCTGTTTTCATCGGCGTGTTTTTTTTAAAAAAGCACCTTGTTTTTTGCATTCCGATGCAATCGTGCAACAATTTTTTTTTGAAATTACCTGCATTTTCTTTTTTTAATTAGACTGAGAACATATCACAACTTTTCCATTACAAAGTATTATATACACATGATCTCATCCTGTTTTCATATGCATCAGAAAATTGAATGTTTTATGCAATTTACTAGCTTGCGTCAACTTATTTCATTTTATAGTGATGCATTTTTGATCATGTTTTCGCTGGGCAAATGAATTGTTTAGTAACTCTCCTTTTCCTGCACTTTATTCTCAAGCAGCCTCATTTGCTTATCGCAAATTTTTTTCATTTTGTATGTATTGTAAACAACTACCTTTCAGACTATTGTATTGTTTTGTAATCAGCTGTTGCAACTTGGTTTTGTGTTATGGGTTTGTGTGGCCCAAATGCAAAACGTCCACTGAACAACCAGCCCCAGCTGGACATCAGATAATAATGACCTACTTTTTTCTTGTTCAATAAAGCATCGATACATTTTGACATGCCACATGCCATGCCACACGCTAACAAAAGTCCGAACTTGTCTCCGGTGGCGTGTCCCGAGCCGAGTCCTGTCCCGGAAAATGAATTAAAATAGTATGGCCTATTTTTTTAAACGTGTCCCACTGAAATGACGTCATGTGCCACAAAACATGCGCTTGTCGTTCACAGCAAACCAGACTATCCGTTTAGCAGATTTCTTCCCGTAAACAAATGGTGAATGTCGAATCAGTCACACCAAACTGACATTTTAGTGCCTGTACTTTGACAAACGGGCGTTTTTAAATAAAATGACTTCACGTTAGTCCGGACACGTTTGCATAAATCCACAATAAATAAGTTTTTTAATCTCGGGATATCGCGCGGGACAAGACACGACGTGGAACAAGCCGACGGACACGAGGTCGAACATTTTTTAGCGTGCAGCTCAAAGCGACGTTTTTGTTCCACGCATCACGTTACACTTATTGGATGTAAGTTCTTGCGCTATTTTTAAGCTGCTTCCTGGATCGTTGCTCACATGAATACCTATGTGCGTGCAGTTCAGTGATACGGTTTATGGTATATCCCGTACTGGGTCTCGACATGACATTTCTGTTTGTTTTCTGCAGCACGAGCACAGACATAGGGTACCTTTATGTATAAGGTCGAGTTTGAACAAATCAAAACGCAGTCGATTTAACGAGCATTGAAAATTGAAGGAAACCTTTCGTTCTGAGATCTCGGAGCCTGGGCCACACACACCAGCCACCGGACAAAGACAAAGACAAAGACTCGACAACTTTTTATTTGAACTTGTCATATTTCTCTTGCGTTCCTTTCAATATTTGTTATTCCGCTCGAATAACTTTGTTAGTTACAACAACGCTTTTGACTGTGACATTTCTTCATCTTCCGAGCAACAAATGTAATTTTTGTGTGCCTGAGCGGCCCTGATGTCCATGAACTTTTTGAAAGTCAAATCAAAAAATCTTTTTCTTCGACATTGGTTTACTTCCTTTTTGTTTCTTTTTTGTTTGTTATTGCGTTTGATGTCGGCACTTTTTTCACAAATCAGCAGTCAGAAATCTGGTATTTCGTTTGAAACAGTGCCACTTTTTCAGAAACTTTTTCTACCGCACGCTTCTAATAACGTAAGAAACGTTTCTTTTCTACAAAACAATCAGATGTCTGCATAGCTGCATATGTATTCAGCTAAAACATTGAAAGCAGCAACAGCTAACTGAAGTGGCAATTTTGTTGATTTATTCACTTTCTGTGGAGGAAGAAACCATGAACAAGTTATCGACCTCAAACAAGAATTGTCATTGCAAATTAATCCCCTGAAAACGTTTCTGCCCGATCTCGAACTTTCTTTCACCGACTCTGTGAAAAGTGAGAATGTTCTGAGTTTTCAAAGCACCATTCTTGATAGCTTGACTACGGTTACCACCAGTTGCGAGGTCTCGACACGACTTCTTCTGTTTTTTTGTTAGTGTCCATAAATTTGAACCGGGCGCCTGTTCAATGTCGTGCATTACGGTAGAATACGGTAGTACAGTAAATCGGAAGGGCTCTATGACAGAATCATTTTTTGAAACCTACGACAGTAGTTCTGCGGGACGCAATTATATTCCCGGGGGTGCATGTGACGACAAAGTGGCCGGTCGTGCGATTTGAGAAATGCATAGCCAAATTGCTAATCGCACTGAAAATTCATGCGCAGATAAATCATCCGAAAATAGACTTTTTTCATACAACAGAGACTGTCGGTTCGGTTCTTGCACGCATGCGCAGATTTGTCAACGAAAGAGATAAGAGGATGCTAGACAGTAGACACCAAGACAGACATGCACAAACTTTTTCGGGTCCCTCCAGTTAGAAATAAGGGAAAAACAGTTTTCTTTTGTGACTATTGACCTGTTTTTTGTTTCCAATTTTCCAATTGCACTCACTTGAAAGTTCGAGTGTTAAAAACGAAAAAAGGGGTAGATAGTGCGCCAAATTCAAATGTGACGACAGTTAAATTAATTGTCGTGAATTGCATTGGGTTAAATCAAGAGTTAAAATTTAAAAATGCGTTGCGTGTTTTGCAATACTGTTGCATAATATATTATCATTTTTTTAAGTTTTCTGCTATTGAATGCGTGTGCAGACGTAGAAAGGAAACTGGTTTCAATATATAGATTTCAATATATAGATATTTCAATATATGGTGGAAACGTAGAAAGGAAATCTTTATCTTTATATTTCCTCTGCCCTCGAGGACTCGGATCACTTTACCAATTTTGACTTCCCGCGTCATCCATGAAACTGTTTACCTGTCTATGCGCGCATCGCATTGAGTTGCGGGACCAAAATGAAAGATCATTGTTGCAATAATATAATTGAACACTGTTGCATTTTGCCGACCTTGAACTTTTTTCAATCCGATGATGAAGCGAGCGTTCAGTCACTATCAAGTCACACAATAATCAAAAAACATTCGACTGATACACCCACCAGAATTTGTAGCTTTATGGTAAAAATAAACAGGATTTGACGTCTCGGACTGCAAACTTACCCAATTCCGGTTAGACATTTACTATTATTCGCATCCTATCCAAGCTTTTTAATTAAAAATCGTGTGTGTGTATTATTGACAAGACGAGCAACCGATGAAGTATTCAGTTTTCCAGTCAAATTCAAGCAATCCAATCAACCCATTCAGCTGTAAAAAAACTCAAAAAAGCTACTAACCCGTTGGTCAGATGTTGGTCGTCTTGACTGACGCCGAGTCCTGATACACAGGGAAAACTTGTTGTCTGATAAGATTGATCGGAGGAAGATATTTGGTAGATACTAAAGATGACTTGTTGATGGAGCACTTTGGATCGTAATTTGGGTGTTTCGATCAGCAGTACATCTTATTGTTTTATTACTGAAGATGCACATCAAGTTGTGGTTAGGCCACATCAAACAGAAACATTCATAAAAAGCAAATTCTCGATCAACAGACACATCACAGACGATTGACTGCATGTGTCGCAAGTGTGATGTGTGTGACAGATGATAACTGTTGATGCCACAGATTCACGCATCAGTGTGGTGAATGTGATGAAGCGCATCATCACTACACCTGGTGTGATTGCACGTTTCATTCACACAAAGCATCACAGCTATATTTATTGACACCCGCCATTGTTGGCAATTAAAATTAATTCAAGTGTGACTTTAAATGAATAAGATACGAGCCCGTCGATGTTAAACGCCAGCTGTTCAGTGCTAAAACCGGCTGAAAAACCAAGCACATCAACACTTCACTTGCGAGACAATCTTTTACATCACCACATCACCGACAATGTTTTTATGACGCATGAACATACGGATGCTGGTGATGCGGATCAGCACAAAATCAACATGCAGCCGATCAACAGTTCACATGCCTGTTGATGTGCAAGATGTGCACATCTCATCTTTTGATGAGATGTTAACAGAGAAATGACTCCGAGAGCCTGTTTTTCGATCAACAGTGCATCTGAGGTATCAACAAGTCATCTTTGGTATATATGAAAAATCTTCCTCCGATCAATCTTATCAGACAATAAGTTTTCCCTGTGATACAGCTTGCAGCAAGCTTGTTTTGAAAAAAAAATTGACAGTGGAGAGTTCATTTCTTAGTCTGACCCGAACAGGAATGCATTTTTTCGATTTTCCATTTCCGTTCCGTGTTTACTTTTTCTCTCTTTCTTTTTTTATGGCGTAAACATTGTTTTATCAGGCCGCAATTTCCCTTCCCGGTCGTATTTTTTTCGTTCACCTTTCTTTCGCTGAGATGAAATGAATAAATTATTTGAAACATCAAAAACAGTCATAAAAGTGGTGGATTGTTATTTTTCTTGTTCTCATTTCTTCATTTTCCCTCTGTATGCTTCCGAGTTCCGACACTCATAAAAGTTGTTGTCAAACAACAACAGGATTTTTAGTTTTACCGTATTACCCCCATTAAACCCCCCCCACCATTAATCCCCCCACCAATAAACCCCCACCCCCCCGACCAGTTTCCAAATAATCCCCCCCACAAATAATCCCCCATGGGGGTTAATTGGAAACCTGTTTGAAACACATACCCAGCGAATTCAGTGGCTGAATGCAGTGACATTGGTGAAATTGTGCTACCAAAAGCCCCAAATGGATGAGTTAATGGTAATTTCATTACAAAAGGCTGTTACAAAAGGAAATCTCTGTGAAAAGTAGAAGTTTCTGCAACTTTCTTGCCTGCCATGTGTAATGTGCATTGTTGCACAATACCCTAGCGGATGGATCAGACCTTCACTGTGCACGTGCTGTCCACGCGCCGCGCTCCGGCCTGATCATTAGTTGACCACAGAACACGGGTGAGCACGGAGGCTGACCGTTTAACGTTGGACGCCAGCTGTGATTTGGACGTAACGCGTGTGCACGTTGGATGAACGCAATGGTGAAACTGACTCTAATGATTTCTTATACTCATAACGCTATAACTGCAATTGTGATTCCTTGTTCTCTATCGTATCTGCCACTCTTTTGTAATGGTTCTAACTAATCTCTATACTTTGCTCACCACACGTTTTACACACGTTTTACACACTACACACGCAATACACAGCACACGCTTTACACACTACACGCGTTTTACACACACACACACACAACGTGCACGCTGTGTGCGGCCAATAAGCGTGCTACTTGTCGCGCGACAGATTTGCGCGCGAACGTGCAGCCAATCAGCGGGCTGCGTGTCGCGCGACAGCTGGTATATAACGCGCGTGTGCTGTATGCATGCGCATTGCTATTTAACGTGCGTAGACTGTATGCATACGCAATTGCATGCGTTGCACTGACTGTGAAGTGAAAATACACGCATGGAACAAACTGCAATATGTGGAACACAAGCATGAACAAAACTGGTGGAACCCAATTTTTTATCATACTAAAAACACTGCAAGTATAATGATTTTTGGGTATGTTTTTAACACGTGATCGTTTTTTATTCGTTTGAAGCATATGTTTGTGTACTGCATTTTTTTGTTTTTCATGCAATGATATGGTCTCGATTTCGCTCCACTGTTTTGCTTTTCATCTGAAATGAAATTTTGTCGTTTTCGTCGGGTTTATATAGTGACTGTCGACCGACTATCTGTTCACTGATTGGCTGATTCGGCTTCGACCAATCAGCATGCTGTGTGTCGCGCGACAGATTTTGCGCGCGAACGTGCAGCCAATCAGCGTGCCGCGTGTCGAACGACAAGTGGGTATATAACGCTGAATTTTTTCAGTTTTTTCAGTGGTCGGTGAGACCGTGAGTACCCGTAAGGGGAATAGCGCGGTGCACTGGTGGGTCCCGCTTTGCGGAGATGGCGTCCCAAGCTTGCTTGGTTGTATACCATCACATGCTCTCAGCATGTTGGCCCGGCGGCGTGAGCACTGTAAGCACTTGCTGCTTATGCTCATACCGAAGTCACAGGTGACTGTGAACCAGTGCATGCTGTGATCACGGTGCAGCCAGGCAAGCCCTGTGAATTCGTCCTGTAAGGACACAGGTCACAGTTTTTAACCTGTGCGGTGGACGAATTGACAGGGTTATTGTTGGGGGACAAGGGGTTTTTGAGAATCTATTACAGAGATGGGGTATATGTTGCTCCAAACTCTAGGTGGTATCTATTTTAGAAATGGACCAAGCTCTCTGGAACGAATTGGAAATTGATTGGCCAGTTGAAGGCCCAGCGCTAAGCAAAGAAGACCTGCAAGAATTGCTGAATGATGATTGGCCCCCGCAAGGCGGTGGTGGCCCCTCGCAAAGCGGTGGTGGCTACGACGTTGAACAACATCTAGACGTCGGCCAACAGTTTGAGCAGTACATTAAACAGTGGAAAACGACCGGATCGGCGTACAACGTGCGGTGAGCGTCTTGGAAACGCTCTTAAACCTGAAACATCAGCCAACCTTGACACACAAATCATTTCCAGTGTCCGCAATGTCAACAACATCGACAACATCCACGAGTTCATGGTGCAAGCGTTCAATCACATGCTTGATCGTGCGTTTGTCGGCGCCAACGAGCGTGATCTGGTTGGCGTTCAGCTGCGACACCCAGCTTTGGACGCTCCAATCACCGTGCCGTTTAGGTCTTTTAATCAAACTTTTCAGCGCCTCAGTACGTTTTCTCCACATTTCCCGCTATTGCAGACAACGCGACCAACTACACGGTGAAACCCTCGTCAACTGGGTGGAGAAGACTCAGCAGTCAAAGGCAGAGTTCAAAGTTGACGAGCAGTTTGAAATTCAGTTCACCCGCACCGAAAGACCAGCGGGAAGTGGCAAGAACGTGCGTGTGTTCCGAGGCGATTTTGACGAGTGGCTTGAAAAGAAAACGAGCGGGCACAGTGGTTGCATCATCAAGATCGACAACAACGACGAGCTGTGCCTGGCCAGAGCGCTCGTTGTGGCAAAGTGTCGGACAGAGAAAGATTCCAGCAAGGAAGCAACGGCGTTGTGGGAAGCCGTGCGCAAGGGCGACAAAAACCGTTACACGAAACAGCGCAAGATGGCCCAGAAAATGATGGAGGACGCCGGGTTGGCCGACCACCGTGGACCCTGCACCTTGGAAGAACTGGTCGGGGTTTAGAGGATCAGGCTGCTTATAATTGTTGATCGACTATTAACCTAACTTCTATAACTATAATTTCTTTCAGAAAAAGCTACACTCGGTGCTGCGCGGCTACAGAATTAGGGTGTTGTCATCAGATGCGATGCTGAGCATGGTCTACGACGAAGGAGCCGGAACACCGTTGGACTTGCTACTCCACAATCGTCATTTCTCAGTCATCACCTCCCTGCCGGCGTTCTTCTATCGAAGCTACTACTGCGACGAATGCAAACAAGTGTACAACAACAAGCGGCGACACTTCTCTTGCGGACACCGATGCATCCATTGCGCCGAGAAAGATCCGTGTCCGTTCGTTGGCTGGGTCTACTGCGCGGACTGCAATCGAAATTTCGTCAGTCAGCAGTGCTACGACAACCACAAGAAAACAACGGTGCAACACGTGACCAAAGACGCAAAACGACAGAAAATTGAAACGTCCTGCTGCAGCCAAATTCAAGCCTGCCGCCAGTGTGGAAAACACGTGCAGAAGAACGAAAAGCACGAATGCGGAAAGACCAAGTGCCCGTGGTGCAAAGAAAACGTCGACGCCAAGACCCATCTGTGCTACATGCAGCCAGCCAAAGAAGAAAAGCCGATCTGGGACAAGAAACCAATCGTGCCAATAATCTTCTTCGACGTCGAAACCAGCCAAGAAACCAACGTCGGCCAAGACCACAACGGACACATATTCCAACATGTCGTCAACTGTGTCTGTGCCACCAAAATCTGCGACCAATGCGTTGATTCGACCACACAGTGCACCAACTGCCAAACGCCGCGAGATCTGGTGTTTCTGGGCGACAGTTCGTTCGACGACTTCATGAAGTGGTTGATGTCGCCCAAGAACGAAGGCAGTCTTGTGATTGCGCACAATTTCAAAGGTCTGCATCAGTTCAAACGCTGATTAACTGATTGGCTTCAAAAGTAAAACGCTGATTGGCCTGAAAATGTAGCTAAACACCCAAGAATCAAGGCAGTCCAGTGATTGCGCACAAGGTCGTTTTCCGTTCAAACGCTGGACTGGTTGGCTTGAAAAGTAAAACGCTGATTCATACAAGTATTGATTGTCTTGAAATTGTAGTTCAACAGTTCCATTGATTTACTCAGGCTTCGATGGCCAGTTCGTGCTGAACTGGTTGCACAAGAACGCGATTGAGCCTGAGATCATCTCCCGCGGGCTCGAAATTCTCAAGATCGAAGCGTCGAGGATCTGGATGTTGGACAGTTTGTGCTTCATGCCGATGCCCCTGGCTGCGATTCCGAAAGCTTTCGGATTTCCGGCGGCCAAGGGGTACTTTCCGCATCTGTTCAACAAACGCGAGAATTGGGCC
>JASANC010004854.1:0-67174 GCA_030248135.1 Theristus sp. LFF4_11
ACTGTTGTTCGTTTTCAAATACGATTTATTTCATAGCATTTTAAATACGTTTCATGCCGTTTGAGTAAATATTGTCCATTCTACTACTAACTATTGGCGCGGCCGCTGTTCCCAGCTGTTTGCAAGACACTTTTATGCGAACGTCCTTTACATCGCGTCGCTGCACAATCTGCATGCTCATCGCATCCACCGTCTCATGCGGCGGGCATCTGTAGTCCCAGCGGTCGCCCACCTGTGACCGACGAAAGCCCTGTTAAAAATAAGCACAATTTCCATTTTTTTTCAAACGTTTTTGAGCTTCAATGTAGCCACCTTTATGCGCACTGGTTGATTCAGTATTGAGTTTTTGCCGCAAATGTTGAACAACTAACCGTAGCTTGCACGTCGAGCGCCACCAGCAACGGTGAAAGGAGCAGCGCAACAATCCACATCTCGTGAAAACGTTTTGAATGCTGGCTGGCTTTGTGCGTCGGAAAACTTGACAGAGAAAAGCACAACACACAAAAGGTGACAAATCACAGTAACATATGGAGTGGACACAACAAGTATGAAACGCAGCCAAATTGAGAGACCGCGCTTGATCATGCAACGATTCAGCCAGAATCAATGCGGAGGTGAGAAAACAAAAATACAGAAAAGACCCATGAATAAACTTTTATTTTGCACGTTTTTTGAGCTCGCAACTTTTTAAAAAGTACGGTATATCGAAAGAAAAACCACAGGATCAGAGAGGCTGCTACGAATAATAATCGTCTCGATTTGGCACGTGTTTCCGATCGGTGTGACCGTGATCCGACGTTCTTCGTCGTTGGTCCGCTTCGTCTGACGTTTCGTAAAGTGCCCTGGCTTCGTCTGAAATGGAGTTATTCACTTTTTTTGGGTTCTGCAGCTCAATGCGTTTGCAGACGTCGAAAGGAAACTATGGTTTCAATATTTATGTGGCGATTCAAAATCGCCTAAATCATCCGGCCCTATTTAGGTGACTCGAATCACTTTACCAACTTTGAATTCCCGCGTGACGCATGAAACTGTTTAGTGTTTACCTATCTATGCATGCGCGCATTGAGTCTCTGAACCAAAATCGAAGATAAACCGTACCAAATTGTTAACTTGAACGACAGCCAGCAAACTGTTCTAAGGGCGACTAAGGGTGTGAACGACGCAATTCATTCGAGCCAGTCGTACACACACGAACCTGGCAGCAGCACTGGCGGCGCAAAGTCGCAGACACAGTCGCAGTCGCACTCTTCCGGCGGACACTGGTTGATTGCGCGACTCGGCGTGATCACCAGCACGTTCTTGCCCGACCTCTGCTCTGCCTTCACCGTATACTGCATCAGACACCATAAGCAACATTGTTGCGAAAACACACTTTATTTATGATTCAGTCAGAACTTCGACAAGAAATCATCAGCAAACAGATATACCGGCGAACGGGAGGACCAACCGCGATCGAAAAGGCCACGAACCAAAAAACCGAAAAATACGGGCGGACGGCCCCCCCACCGGCCCCCCGGGTAAAAAACCCACCGCACCGCAAAACCGCCGCCATCAACAAAAAACAACCCCGACCGGCCCGCCGGGGAAAAATTGGGAACCCACCCCAACCTCGGTTTTCCCAAAAGGCGGAAGCCCTTTTTTGTGGGGGGGGGGGGGGGGGGGGGTTTAATTTTCGGAGGTTGCATGTCCCACGGATACATAAAATTTTATTTGTTTTTTTGGCCGTTGTAGAAATTCCTATCAGTTAAATCAAACAGCAAATTATACTCGTGCGAACGGGAAACTGAATATATTGTTTAAAAAACATTTTTGTGGACGCAATTATCGTCATAAAAAAGAGAAAAAAGAAAAAAGGTGGGGTGTCGGCAACATTGTCCGCAATAATCGGTCAGATGTGTGCGGACGTGTTGTCATCATACACTGTACATATGCGACGGTGTACAAATCGCCACAAATCGATCGTATCACAGTGACCAGCACCGCAATGCAACGCCACGCCGCAACTGTCAGCATTGTGCGTTGCGGCCTCATGCCGTGTCGCACGGGCATGCAGTGCAAGATTGGCGCTCTTTTCAGCATGACCGCCGCAAGTGCACCATACAAAGTTCCATCGTGTGTACCGTCGTACGGAACAATAATGGTGTAAACGGTCGTCAAAAGTGGACTGTTTGCTTATTCGTGAAAAGTAAAGTTCAACTCTGACCGGCACTCGATGTTTCGGCCTCGGATGGAACGGCTCCGGGGTGACGCCGTCGCGTTCGAGACGCTCGCTGAGTTTCAGTTTCCTGAGCGCGTCCCGCTCCAGCACCATCGTGGTTCGGCTCTTGCAAACGCCGTCGCCACGTGCGTAGCCGTTGCCGTTGCCGTTGCCGCCACCGCCGTAACGGTACGTGTCGCACTTCAGTTTCTGATGTCTGAATCGGCCGCGCATGTCAGGCACTTGACGTTTCGAGCGAACAATTGACATTGACACAGATCCAGCGTTCGGCACGGCCCGTTTCAGTCTAGCTGCAGTGGTTTGTTTTTGTTTCCAGTTTCTTTTCAGGCAACATTTTCATTATCTTTCTCGGAGAAGTTATGATTATAATTTCTTGAAAGACAACCTCTTCGCAAGGCGTTTCCACCGTGATCGTGGCACAGGCCTGGGCACACACACAAGCAAGCGTCGTCGGGGTCTACTGGTGTTTCAGTTTCTGAAAAATACGGGAACGTACACATACAACAGAGATGAAAAACAATAAAAGATCAAAGCTATAACACACGCACTTCTCTAAAGTCACAAAAAATACGATCGGCTCACCTTCAAAGTCGTAGTCTACCGTGTTGACCAGTTGCAGTTCGGCACCAAGTTTGTCCTTGCCATTCCTGTCAGTACACGTGCATGTTCATTCATGACGGACAGAAAAAATGAGGAAAAAATTGCGAAAATCATTTCGTTTATCGCCCACCGTGACTCGTACCACAGCCGTGACAGCATTTGCTCCTGTCGAGTATTGAAATGAAGATGCCGATCAAGGTCAATGTTGACCAGCTCGGTGTCGCCAACTTCGGGCATGATGCCGGTTACTGGAGTTGCACAGATGAATGCAACCCTGCGCAAAAGGAGAGTGAGACATGTATGACCTATTTTTTTAAACGTGTCCCACTGAAATGACGTCATGTGCCGCCAAACATGCGCTTGCCGTTCAAAGCATACCAGACTTTCCGTTTAGCCGATTTCTTCCCGAAAATAAATGGTGAATGTCGAATCAGTCACACCAAACTGACATTTTAGTGCCTGTACTTTGACAAGCGGGCGTTTTTAAAGCAAATGACGTCATTTTAGTCAGGACACGTTTGAATATTTCCACAATATATACAGTCGAACTCTAAAATTATAGGCAATCAGCTGATTGGTTGGTGATTACGTGATGCATGCGTTCTGTGCAGGCATTGCTGTAAAGGTGTGGAATCTGTCATGCATAGAGTGCATGCATCACGTGATTACCAACCAATCAGCTAAGTTGCATATGTTGTAGCCTTAATAGCCTATAATTTAGTGTTCGGCTGAATCTTTATTGATATTGAAAGAGTTTATAAAAGTAAAAAACTTGCTCAACAACGGACCTGTCCCGTTTGTTTAAAATTCCAGCCACGTATTCACCCTCCCAACAGCCGTTGCTTTCACTTCGAGTTTCCAACTTTGTTACAAAATCAGTCTGTCGTGTTTTCATTTTCACTTGTTGCCCGGTGTCAGTGTAGTGCGCCTAAACATTGTCAATGTGTGGAACCTGACAGTGTAAATCTAAACACTCAAAAACAGTGGAAACGCAAGTAAGTACGTATGTGTGAAAATGGGCGGTTGTGTAACTTTATTTAAATTTTAGGGCGACTTCGTTGGTAAAGTTATCCGAGTCCCCTAAGCAAGGCCGGGTCACTTAGGCTATCCTGTATTACCACATAAAGATTGTAACTGGTTTCCTTTCCACGTCTTGAACCGCCTTGAGTCGCAGGTATTAAAGAAAAAAATATTACTTGAAAACCAAAAACGCGACGACGACGATTACTACAAATGGTGGGATGGGGGAGCATGAGACAGTGGAAGTATTTGTCCGCCGTTGAACCACTTACCATGCACTCAATCTTGAAGTCTCCATCGCCGTCGGTTTCAATTCCAGTGACCGTTTGATGTCTGGGGCATTCTTTTTGGCCCTCTAAATTTTGCTCGTTGTGTGCCCGACTGTAGTCGCTCGCCAAGAAAATCAGCAAGGAAACCAGCAATCGCATCATGCAATCGAAAGGCGTGCGAGTTTTTGTTTGTACAGCTGACAGTGGTCAAGTAGAAATTAAAATTCTCTGAATCGATCACTTCGACCAATCAAATGTAAGTGAAAAAGTTTTAAAAAATATGCTAAAAACTTCTTTCACTCTTCTCAATTCTTCCAGGAACGTTGATACGTATTCCGAATTTCAGCAAACACGGGAACAAACAGGAAAGAAAATGGGGAACACGGCTTTTCTTGCATTGTATTCCACGCCACTGACACATTGTAGCTAATTTTTTTGATTGTGCCAAAAAGAAATGAAGTCCATAATAAAAACAGTTTTCACCTGTTCGCAAATTAGTACATGCACAACAGTAGTTCAGTTTTTTTAAGTAAAACTACTTTCTGGTGCAGACAAACCAGTAAAAGGCATGACTTTAAACAAATGCTTGCTGTTTTTTTTTGAAACAGTCGTTTGTATCTACTACCGCAAACAAACGCGCAAACTGTTCAAGTGTTAATGACAATTTTTTAATCGTTTCTAATGAGTGCACCACATGCAGGTTTGTTGTTCAATTTGTGGTTGCGCAGTTTTTCATATTTTTTCTTACTTCAAAACTGTTGGTTTGTTAGAAAAACAACATAATGCTTGACAGCAGCCCCATATGTCAAACTTCATACTGAAATTTATTCAGTCAAAAAGTTCAACAATTTGTTATGTAAGTATTGTGGATTTATTCAAACTTGTCCGGACTAAAATGACGTCATTTGTTTTAAAAACGCCCGTTTGCAAAATACAGGCACTAAAATGTCAGTTTGGTGTGACCGATTCGACATTCACCATTTCTTTACGAGAAGAAATCGGCCAAACGGAAAGTCTGGTTTGCTGTGAACGGCAAGCGCATGTTTTGCGGCGCATGACGTCATTTCAGTAGGACACGTTTGAAAAAATATATCATAGTATGAAGTGGAATCGTCCATTGGTTACCCAACAAAAAATGTTTTAGCAGCTCGTTACATTGCAATAATTAAAGCAAATTTTGTGTTAAACGTCTAACCGTGTTTCATAACAAAGAGTTGATCAGCCGGCTTGCAATAGACAGAACACCATTACGCAAACTTTGAAAATTTCAAAAAATCAGTCAGTATACAGAATACAGTTGGTACAGTTATTTCTTTAAAACTTTAAAAATCTCTAAGCGCACATTGAGTCGCAGAACCACAAATCATAGTGATAAAGCACACACAAACAGGCCAAAGCGAATCAATTTTCAATGGTGCGGCGGCGGTGTTCCAATGAACGGCAGCTTGGCGCGATGACGATAGCCGCACTCAATGCGATCGAGCAGCACTTGGTGCAACAGTTTGTGAATGTGGAAGTGGTGCCGTTCTCCATGTTTGTCCAGCTCGTAACATTGAAGGCAACTGAAATCGCACGGATACTTCAGTCTTCAACACCCGGAGTTGCTCGTGCACTGATTGATGCAGATGCACAAACCAGTGCATTTATCGACTCACATCCACTT
This sequence comes from Theristus sp. LFF4_11, assembly GCA_030248135.1. Taxonomy (NCBI): domain Eukaryota; kingdom Metazoa; phylum Nematoda; class Chromadorea; order Monhysterida; family Xyalidae; genus Theristus; species Theristus sp. LFF4_11. Next base: position 5,771 of record JASANC010004854.1, read on the forward strand.
CAGTTTTTTAAGAGCAAAAAAAAACTGTTGCGTCTGCATTGTTTTCAGAATGAAAGAAGTTTTCGATAAGTGCACGAACATCTACGCTTCAGCATGTGCTTTATTTTATTGCGTGAATGGCAACGAGAATTCTTATGACCCTAGCATCAAACGCTTGTTTGTTCACAACAAAAAAGATTGTTTTTAAACTGCCGGCTTTTCAGAGAGCGCGCGCATACAATTCAAATTCGTGACATTGACACAGATCCTTGTGCGCCGGTGGGAAGCACTCCGCTGCCAAACCAAACGAAACCGTCGCATCGGCATCAATCATCAGGATCGCAGGATCAAACTCGCTCGATCGTTTGCGTCTGTGGTCACCACCTCGTCTACTTCCTTGACCACGACGGCGACCGATGTCTTTTCTCGGCTCCTTGCACCACGATTTCAGCTGAAAGTCTTCTTTAGATTCTAAATCTACTTCATTGGTTCTTTTTTACACTTTACATTCACATCTTCCAAATCTCTTAAACTTAACAAAACTGACAAAATGACAAATAGACTGATAGCTGGTAATGTAGCTACTGTGCTATGCACATCTTGTGGTGTGAGCATTTTCATATGAAAAAACCGCCAGATAAAAAATGACGAAAACAAACACACGCTCATCCGAAGCTGCAAATGGCCGGACGACACCGCCTGTTGGGGCGACTTCGTGTGGAACCAGTGACAGCAACCCCCACCACCAACAACCACCCGACCAACCCTGCCCGACGGCGGCAGCCCTCGACATCGATGTTTGCGCGTGACGCACTTCGCGAGCACCTCGTACCGGTCGGCCTTCCAGCGCGCGACGCGCTTCATGTTGGCGAGCAGGCCGCTGCGTTTCGTCTCGTCGCAGTACTCGGTCGGCGCCTCCGGCGGTTCACCGATCGTCTCGTCGATCTCCTCCGCGGCGGCACGCTGCGCCTCGGCCACCGTGAGCAGGCACTCCGCGATCTCCTCGCATGGCGTCGGCGGACGAGTCCTCTACAAAAAGAAAAAAACACAACGTTGAACACACAACGATCGTGATGAACGCGACGGTGAACTTGAGGGGACGCTTTAGGAAAACTCGTTGAGGCTAAGGGCGAAACACGCTGCGTTGCGACCGAACCAGCAGCCGAACGCCTGCTGTACTACACCCTTCGTATTTAGGCCTCGGGGACGACTTACGATCACGCTGAACGTTGAGGCACTGGCAGGACAACTGAATATCTCAATACACGGCGGTGTCGTTTGCAAAACACGTCAAGCTGCGCGCATCATCGTGTGTTTCAGCATCGGAAACGTTCTGTCTATCGTCAGCATACCCCTGCGAACCCATGGGGTACTCGGTGGCGGTCCACAAGAAGTTTCTCGGGGTGAACACACCCAGTTGACCGGGTCCGGAAGCGGCCCCGCACTTCAGTGGTGGTCTCGCGGGGCCAAAAATGTCACGCAACATGCTTGCGGGCTCTCGCACACCGGCTCGCTCTCGCATCGAGGTACATACGTATCCGCAGCGGTTCGCAGGGTCTAATCGGTCAGCACAGTGCTCTCACCGTTTTCGTGGTCGGTCGCTGTGTGCTGCTTTCACCACGGCCTCCACCACGGATCAGCAGCTCGCAGGTGCACGGACAATGCAGCATCGCCTCGTGTATGAAGATGCACTCGCTGACGAGCAGCTGCCCGCAGGTGGTCTTGTAGGCGATCGAGTCAATGTGGAACGTCACCGGCTGCGACTCGCTCGGCGGACACTGAGCGACAACAACGGTGCAGTGGAGTACCATCGAGAACAACACGAACAGTGGAAGTGCCATGATTGGGCCGATTCTGTGAAGGCTGTAAAAATTATTGGAATTCTGCATACCACTGTAAAAAGTTTCACCATTGTCATCGGCGTTGCAATGAACGCCAGAAAAACGCTGAAATCTCTTAATTAGTGCCCTGCCCAGACGAGCGGAACCATCAGCTCGGTCGGTAGCCCACGGTGGGGAGGGGGAGGGCTATGAATGGCTTCACGGTTGTAAGAATTTTGTGTGGAAATCAACTGTTGTTTTGGGGCGTTCCTCTAGCACTTTTCAAATTCAGTACAACGCCTTCTGCCGTTTTACGATTCCAGCTGGTGCGTGTTTTTAACGCCGTTGAAAAAACAACGCCAGCAGTTGTTAAGGGTGGTTGAACTTGAACGCGTAGAGCAGTGGTTCAACGTGCGAGAAGACGAAACGAAACACGTAGTGGATAGAAGGTGGGCTGGCTGAAAACAAAGTTGCTGAGATGGTGACACGACAGAAGAGCACGACGCGCGATTGTCGATAGATGTCACATTCACCAAAAAACGTAACACCCAGAGAAACCTGATGAGAAGAAGTGCATTTGTGAAATGTGTTTTTCAATAACAATTGATGATGTCGCCTCATTCAGTTTGAGAAAACGTTTTTTTTTCTGAGAAAATATTCACAATACATGCGTGCATGGTCATTCTGAGTGATATTCACTTTCAAAAGAGTCTTCGTTGGTTGTTCGATTGTGTTTTTTCTGCATTCACCATATTTTCATTTGGCCAACGCAAAACGCTTTGCTTGTTTTATGCTCATAATATGTGGAATAACCAATGTAACGCTGATGAAATGAACAAAACATGAACAATAAACTATCCACGTTGTCGTTTTTCAAACATTAAAGCATCATAAAGCAATATTTGAAACTGATTTCAGATTGTATTCAACTAATGGCCAGATGTGATGGTCTTCATTTCATTTCATTCAACCGTACGCTGAACGCAGATAAAACAACATTCAGTCACTAAGTGACTTTTGAGATTCTGTAGTTTCACATTTACCGCAAAACAAGAAAGTCCAAAATAAGGTCCGAAGGGCGGGTGGGTATAGGGGGAAGGGCGGGGGCGGGGCGGGGGAGGGGGGAGGGTAATGGAGGGTCTGTACTCTGTAATCTTCAAATCTATGCAAAGGTCTGAAGCGATGTCCAGTTCCAAAGAGAGCTTAATTTTTGTCACTTTTACCGCCGTGTGTCCGTGGCACGCCGCTAAGCCACAGATCAGCGGTTTTCCGCTAATTTTATTGAAACCGCAGATCACCGTTTCGAACTTTTGCAACTGTAACTTGCAAACCCCAGTTCAGATGTTTTTGTTTTGCGTGTTCAGTTAGAGAGCCAAGTGTGTGACCGGCGGCCACATGCAACGGCGAGCAATAATCAATCAACCAAATCTAAACCAATTATCATTGTCAGCCGCCGCACGTTTTCGGCCGAATCTAAACCAGTTTTCACTGTCGTCGTCACCGCTGGCCCGTTTTCGCCCGAAGCGAAACCACGCGTCGCTACCCGCTTCGTCTCCGCGTCTTTCAACGATTGGCTCGCTGTCGCTGGAAATAAGAAACCCGCACACGTTTATTTATGAGCGGCTGGGTACATATGCGAAACAGAAAAAAGTGGTGAACTTAAAAATAAAATAATTTTGAAAGCAAAGAATCGCAACGGTGGTCGACCGATTATCATAGTATGCTAAAACCACTCTTTTGTATGATCTTTTATTTTGGTCCCGGGACTCAATGCGCGCATAGACAGGTGGACAGTTTCATGCATGATGCGGGAATTCAAATTTGACAAAGTGATCCGGTCAGTGATAGGGTCAAGTCATTTAGCCAATAGGCCAAATTTCCACATAAAGCTTGAAACTACGTAGTATCACGCCTGCAAACCAATTGAGTCGCAGAACCGTAAAAACTGACAATAGTCACGATGCTTCTCACCGATCTCCCATACTATGCAGCCTAGCAATATCGCTCCAATACTCGGGTCCGATTGGTGATTCAGGTATCCATTGAACGCGTTTACCGAAGCGAAACCAATTGTCGTTGCGTCTGTTGACCGATTTGTCGTCGGCGACAACGCAATCCAATGGAATGATCACGCAGCTCACACAGCACACCAACAACGCAGTCCCTGTGCGTGCGAACTTTGCTGCCATTTTTTGAACGAAATAATAATGTTCGGTTGGTCCCACACACCGCTGACGACCTGAACGTTTACAAACATCAAAACTTTTTTCAAATTTCGAACATAACTGTATGTACAGGGTGAGCCAAAAAAAGGTTTCAATTCTAAAATGCTCTTACTGGCTTGTGCTAAGGTGTTTCAAGTTGAAAATTGGAACACTATTAGAAAACATTTCGAGGTTTTTCTGACCAAATTTTTGTCACGGTATGTTGCTCCTATCACTGAAAACAGCAGAATATCTGAAAAACATGAAAAATCGACAAATGTTGTGAAATGCAGAGGGTTGATTTAGCCGTAACAAAGGTTAAATGATGAACGTTGGTGAGAAGAGAACCCAAGTGTTCGCAACACAACAAAGATGAAAAAACAATGCGCACATACAGTAGCATGAAAAATGCCAAATGCCGAATAGCATTTGAACAGTCTTTGATCACCCTGATGTTTCACTCTGAGTCTGAACGTGCGTGAGCTGTTCTGCTCAGAACAGATCCGAATTTATCTTTCTAGAGGCAAATTGATTTTTCTTTCTTTTAATTCACACAATTTGTCACTCTGATATTTTTTTTCACCATAGCAGACTGGTTGTTTTCTGCAGTGAAAGATGCAGTTCCATTTTTAGTCTTTGCTGCCATCAGGATTAAGTGGACGGCAGAGCAGCGTGTCTGGTCTGCCAATTGGTGGGAACATGCGAATAACTTTTCTACAGTGGTTCGGCAATTTGTACAAAATTCAATTTGACCACGCGCGTGACGATACATCAGTTTGAAAGTCCGTTTATGAGCAATGATAAACAGTGAGATTAAGGATGAACATTGTTTTTTGTCAAAAACTGCATTTTTGGAAAATTACACTGTAAAAATGAACTTAAACGTGTAAGCCAAAAACAATTTGATCACAAAAAACCTCCCAAAGTGTTTTAACAGAGTGTTCCAAATTTTAAACCAGGAGGTCCGTTTGTTACAGCTATCAACCCTCTCTGCATTTCACATTTGTCGATTTTTCATGTTTTCCAGATATTCTGTTGTAGTGAGTGATAGGGGCAACATACCATGACCAAAATTTGGTCAGAAAAACCTCTAAATGTTTTCTAGTAGTGTTCCAATTTTTATCTTGAAACACCTCAGCACATCCGTTCGGAACACGCAACAGATGAACAAAAAACTAACGACTATAAAATGGAGGTGATACCAATAATCAAAATAAAGCTCGTGAGCCAATAAAAAATTGAAAAGTCTGCTAGCATGCCAGGGAGTAACAATGGAGCAGCAATAATTTTTCCTTTGACGTGATCTGTATTAGGCAAAACAAATGTAAATTACAAACAATGTAATGTAAACAATGTAATCTTGACGCAAATGAGTAATTTTCGTAATTTATAATTTCACAAGCCATTAGTGGAATTATGGTTTGCCGTGTGGTTCAATCAAATTTTCTGCCTGAACCCTTGGGACCACACAAATAACACGATTACACATTAAAAATGTAATCGTCCATGGTTACTTTTGATTGGAATGTTGTCACACTCACAGGAGAAATTTTCTCGCTGGACTTGGGAAGACTTGGGAAGTCATTTCTTCACACTAAATCGTACTTTTATTTATTGTCTAAGCGCAAGCATTGCCATGCATTAAGGCTCGGCCTTTAAAATGAAGGCAATCAAAATATAATACCTACATGGTGATACTAGTGATAAAGGCATTGAACTGAAGCAATGATTTTAACTGAACTTGTGCCCATTATGCTGATGTTGCATACGTTTCACACACGCGAAATCGAAGGTTGTTATTGTCTGTTGCATTGTGACTTTAATCGTTTTAGCTGAAGTAACACAACAATTGGGGCCGCAAGTTCTTTAATTGGTCCAACATTCAGTTCAAAATATTGATTCAGTGTTTTGAATGGCAACCAGCCATTTTCGTTTTTAACGGTTTTTAAAAGTTTTGGAAACGATATTCTTTGAACATAATTACTTCGGCGTTTGTAAAAGAAAAAAAACGTGTGCTTTGTTTTCTTTGATCTTGCTTTCAATTGAACGCCGCAAGATGCAACACAATAAACCAACACCATCAGCGTGATGAAATGTTCAGTAGTAAAAGGATTCTTTTACGCATAATTTGGGACCATCGCAAAGTAGAAATGGTGCAAGGTGGCTTTTTTCTCGAGGCATTCTCTTTTCTCCAGTAAATACAAAATGCAATGCAAATGAGCCAGGCTTACACACTAAAATGTACTGTGTAAGGCGGTCAAGAAAAATGCTGCGGATTGGCTGTCCACAAGCTGATAAATAAAAAGTCAACAAAATGCTGAAAGTGGCACACTAGAAAATTCATAGATGAACGGCATCTCTAGTAATTTATTGCCTGAACATTTAATCCAGGGTGCTATGTAACTAATTATAGAACCTCGGCGGAGAAACAACAAAAACACCAGCCTAATGCCACATTATTGACTGTGAAAATTGTTGCGCGCGCGGCGTTAAAAAGCAGCGACAGTTGCTTCATGAGCGGCTGTTTGTCGACACACGTGCGACATCAAACAAACAAACGATGACTCCCGTTTCTAAATCTGCCGATCGTGTAGGTGTGCGTGCGTGCTTTCGAGCAAATATTCGGTTGAAATCGTTCATGTCACCAATGAGCACTTCCAAGAAACGGGAACTTTACATCGCATTTTACTGAACGGTACGCCTCTCACGGAAAACGCCATGTTGTTCGTCGTGGTCGCAGTGATGCGTTCGGCAACTGCACATGCCGCACGCAACGTGATGCACTGTACGAAGGCATGCAGATTGCCGTGTTGCACCGTGAACTGCCACGCATGCGCTTCATGCAAACGTGTGTCTCGCCACCAAACGGTCTTGTTTGCTTTCTTGCGCATCCGGTATCGCATGCGCACACAAACGTAAATTCATGATTAGTGTGCGTATGGAAGCGCGAGAAAGTCAATGTCGAGGAAACAGTAGAAAAGCGGACGGCCGTTTCCGCGTACATGTCTCCTGCGAAGAAGGCGCAAGTCTATCACTATGAATTCCCCTGGAATATCCCCTGCATATGTATGTGTCGCTCAGCGGAATCTCCGACAGCAACTGAAAATCGCAACTGAAAATATTATATTTATGCTAAAGACGAAATTCCAATAGAAAAAGGCAGGGAAAAACACGGTGAGAACGATTTTTTCATAACGATTTTTGACTTTTCTTGTCGCCGCGCAATGGAAGAATGGCCACCGGAAACTAGCGATTTCTGCGTCAGCGCAAGCATTAGATTTGCCTGTGTGCGTTTTTCGCAAAGGTGATAAAAGTGCGTGGTTGGTTGCCATTTGTCATGCATGGCATGTTGACGTGTGCCACCGCGCGTAATTATAAGTTACTTTCGAACGGATGTATGTTTTGAAAGACTGGAGACAGGGGTGAATTAGAGCTCGAAATTCCATGCAAAATCATTTCCAGAATTTTTAAAAGCTGCAGAATAAAATCAAGAGGCTGGCCAGGATATGCGTTTGGGACCAACCAACCAATCGACGCTGTGATCACCACCATCGTGCCGTGCACCAGTGGTTGGTCACCGTACGACTGATTTCCATGCAATATTGTCCCCAAAAACGCATTTCTGGAGCTTCTTAGGCTTGCGCGGTGCCCACTGGCGTATCTGCATTGAACAGTTGAAAGGAACACGCAAGCACTTGCGAAGCCTTTGCAGGATGAATACCCTCTATAAAGTACCCTTTCTGAGCCGCCGCAGGTTTGTCTTGTTCCTTCTGAAAGGCCTACGTTCAGCCGCCTTTGCTTTGTGCTTGCTGAATTCTTTGCTAAGTTGTTATCATTGTGATTTCAGGTTACCAAGAGTTGAACTGCAGCAAATGAAACAACTGCACGCTCGGAACGCTCAATGCGTACCCTAAAATGTGATGCTACTTTAAGGACACAAAAATGCAGTACCATTTCTTGCTGTGATAAAGATTTTTTATTAGAACGCACTATAAAATATCACAAAAAACTGAAGATCAGAAAAAACAAAAAATGAGAACATCCACACAGCGAATTCAATCTGTTTCAGCATAATAAAAAGGAACAATACTCTGAAATCGGAATCACGTTGTCTGAGAGCACAATCGCAAAAAAAAAAATTCGAGCCGCGAATATTTTTTTTAAAAGCAGAAACAAAAATTGAAAGACAAACAAAAAACAATTGAAGAACAAAAATATCACATTGGGCGCATAAAACTGCGTTATTGCTTCACGAAAACGTTCCATTACAACAATCAGAAAAACGTAAAACGTGAAGCAAAAGGTAATTGAAGCAAAAGCTGATGTTATGAAAATGCAATCAACAATAAAAATGTGGAAAAAATCACAAGCCGCTTTGCCGAGTGGTGCGATGCTGTCTGAAAATATTGACAATCACGAATGTTAGATCAACATTTTTCGTCATGTTGATATGATCATGGTATTAGATATTACGTGCATTTTTGCAGAACGAATCTGTGTCTTCACGAAGTCTGTGTTTTCAAGACCGGCAGGGCCAGGCGATATGATCTACACGGTATGATCTTTTATTTTGGTCAAGAGAGTCAATGCGTGCATAGATCGGCGCGTGAATTCAAAATAGGCCAAGTCAATCCGAGTAAACGCATCGAGTCGTAAAAATTTTTATAAAAAAGTCAGCGACGTAGGCGTTCAGACGACACAAACCAGCACTGGAAGCCAGGCGCCAGCTGTCGACACTGACTGGTGGCGAGGTCGAACGCGAAGCCTGCAGTGCAGCGGAACGTCCAGAGGCTGTCGCCCTCCTCGCAGTAGTAGTACAGCGCGCAGTTGCTCGCGTGCGCGTAGTAGCCGATCGGGCGGTTCGCGCACGAGAACGCCGGCTCTGGAGACAATGTAACAGTTCTCAGATGTGCGATGAGGTTTCTTCGATTGAGAATGCGGAAGAGTTTTGTAAGAAGTCTGTGGTTGGAGGTTTGTTTCGAGAATGAAGAGTTCGTGACGGGAAACGTTTCTCAAAGCGTGCTGTGTTTGTGGCTGCCTTTGTGCGAGTCAGACCGGTCAGCTTTTTTAAACAGGATACAGAGCTGCATTTAGCATTTGATTTCAACCAAGCCAAATCAGTTGTTGCACTACGACGAGGAAACACACATACACAAACCGGGTGGTGGCGGCGGCGGTGGCGTGGGCGCCGGCGGCGGGAACGTGCGACGTGTGCGCGGTGGCGGCGGGGGCTGCGTCGCTGTAAACAGAGGCACGCTTTCAGTGAAGTGTTCGAATCAATGTGGTCGACACCACATAGAGTTAAGACTGTATAGTGGTGGGTCGTTCATGCGCGTATAATGCGTGCCCCGTTTAATGTGTCTGTGACACATATCGAATAACTAAATGACTTCCGTTGCTGTGTTCCACGCACGAACACATCGGCTTCACGTGTCACCGGTGTCAGTGCGTTTGTGTGTGTGACCGTGTGACTGCCGAAGCAAACCACCAACGTGGCTCAGTGACGGGCACGTCCGGCACGAAGCTGGCGCATCTCGCGACCGTCTGCTGCGCGCGACAGCCGTTCACGTCGAGGTCGAAGCCGAGACCGGGCGGACACTGGAACGTCCACAGGCTGTTGCCCTCCTCGCAGTAGTAGTACAGGGCGCAGTTGGCCGGGTCCGTGCGGTACTGGCCGACTTCGAGACCGTCGCACGAGAACACAGCTGGTGGGGCTACACGGCAAAAAAACGGGGTGTTTTGGGGTTGATGCGGAGAATGGATATCTGAAAGCTATTGAATAACGTGATAGCGGGTTTCCGGAAGTTTGTGAAAATGCAGTTTGGTTGTTCCGTTCTTCTTTGTCATCAAAAAAATGCAAACCACCACAAACCCGCGGCCGTTGTTGGTGGGGCCGGCGGTGGCGGCGGCTGCGTGGTGCTTGGTGGGCGCGTTCGTGGGGCACGTGGCGGAGCGGGAGCTACAAAAAACAACGTTTTTGATTTCACAGTTTCACATCTGAAGATTTTCATGATAATCAGATACACGCAGAACACGTGCGTCGCGGCACAACTGCGTGCAGCAGTGTGTCAAACGCATATGCAAACAAACGTGTCAGCGCGCACACAAAAACACGACAGAAAAAAACACGAGAACACGCACTCCTCGGCGGCGGCGGGAACGTGCGGCGGGTGTGAATGACGGGCGGTGATGGCGGTGGAGGCGGAGGTGCGGTCACAATGACGGGCGGTGGTGGACGGGTCTGAACCGGTGGGGGCGGCGGCGGCACGCGGTACGGGCACACGTTGTCCGCCGGACGACACGCTCCGTAGGCGGCATCGTAGCGCGGTCGCTCATCGCTGGCGCACCGCACCTGAAAACGGGCTTTGGTGTGAAGTGTGTAAAACAGTGCAACTGCGAAACAAAATGTAGTAAAAAATTTCGACTGCCGTTTTGGGTAGAACAACTTTGCGTGCGACGAAATGTGAATTCTGAAGGAAACAGTTCCCGCAGAGCGTACCGTGTACTCGCGACCATTCAGACAGACCACCGCTGATCGACAATCGGTCGGGTGCGCGTAGATGCCGGGCGCGTAGAAGCCGCAGAAACTGCTCGGGTCTGCAATGACGGTTTGAAACGAGGACGGGTAACTTGAGTTTGTTTCTTCGATCGAAAAAGCTCCGCTCAACACGGACATGTTCAATTGGTAGGGTCGTTCAATGATGTAGTGCTAGATCAAAAACTGGGAGAACCGGCGGAAAACGCACAATCGAATGCATTCATGGAATCAGCCAGGTCACAATTTTTCACCACCACAAATGAGAGCTGCACGGGAGGCATAGACGTGCACGGGAGCCATTTTTATGTCTGTTCCCGAAACGTAGCCAAACCGACCAAAAGGGCGTAACCAGGCAGGTGATATTGCCGAATGGACGAAAGACGTATGATCTGTTCCAATGCCTGTGTTCCAAACGGCCAACATGCCCGTTCCTGGTTAGGCGTGTCACGCATGACAGGCACCCGTGCATAGTAACCAAAAAACAAAAAACACACTCACTGGCCGGCGGCTGGGTGACGGGCGGCGACGGCGGTGAGGCACATCCGGCGACCAGCGATCGCTCGCGGCAGCTGTTCACAGTGAGATCGAACGCGCTGCCCGGCGCGCACTGGAACGTCCAGAGGCTGTCGCCCTGCTCGCAGAAGTAGTAGACCGCGCAGTCGCTGTTGTGCCGGTAGTAGCCGATCGGCTGGCCGGTGCACGTGAACTCGTCGTCTGAATCACGTGAAGCGTAACACGGCAAAAACCGTATTACCTCTATTAAACCCCCCCCAAAAATAAACCCCCCCCCCCCCCAAAAAAACCCCCCCAAAAAAACCCCCCCGGGGGGGGGGGGGGGTACACACCCCAAACAAAAAAAAACACAAAAAAAAGGGGGGGGGGGGGGGGGGGGGGGATGAGGGGGGCCAGGGGGGGGGGGGGTGTTATGGGGGGGGGGGGGGTAGGGGTGGGGGCGGGGGGTTGGGGGGTGGCCCCCCCCGGGTACTTGCATGTCAAGTTTAGAATAAGCAAAACAAAACTTCGAACTTTCACTCCACCACGCCCAACCACAGAAATGGCCCAGTACCCTTAAAAAGTGGAAGGTTTTACATGACACGTCCATTGGTGCCTCCAGGAATTCGATTTTGACAAAATTGTTATCCTTGCAGCCAACATTTCCGGTAGGCAAACCGCAAAACAAAAAAAAAACGAAATGTGGCGAAACAAAAAAAAACGAAATGTGGCGAAACAAAAAAAAACGACCGCAAAAGCGCAAACGCAAGCGCACGCACGCCCGTTTACCGGAGGGTCGCGTGCCGCACGGTGCGCTGACTTCGTGCGCGGGTCGGCACGCGCTGCGGATCGGATCGAACACGTCGCCGGCGTCGCAGCGCGTCTCGAATGGCTCCTGCGCGAGGCAGAGCACGTAGCGGGCGCAGTCGAGCGGGTAGAAGCCGTCGATGAGACCGAGGCACGCGTTGGCGACCGCGGTCAGATCAACGAACCCGGGGCAGCCGACGACGTTCTCCGGGTAGAGGCAGGCGTTTTGCACGCTGCAACCGAATGCTCATTGCGAAGTTTGTTTTCGAAACTTTTTTTTTTGAATTAGCTGGCTCTTTGAGCAAGCAACTGCGTTGAAAGACATTTTACCTGAAAACTGACCGCGTGTTCGGTAACATGAATTCTCAGAATATGTCCAAAACCTAATCCTATACAAAGCCTAAATAAACATTATCTAAAAATGCGGGAGACGCATATAAAAGGAGGAATATGACCTTGTGTAAGCAGTGAAAGACTTGGCTCGACAACGCTTTTCAAGTCTCTGATGTGGTACACACGGATACAAGTACATAAGAGTTATATTTTTGCGCCGCGTTTGTTGTTTAAAAGCTTGCTGAAAAGCGAAAAACGTTGAAGTTATTTTTCAATTGTCCTCTTCAGTTTAGTCTAAAATCACACCATGTGCGAAATTCTGTAAATTCTGTGCAAAAACAGAAACATCAGAAATTGCAAAATATTGCTGCATGTAGCTTTATCGTTGTTGTTGTTGTTGTTGTTTTGTTGGGATTTTTAGGCGATGTTTTTAGCCAGGGCTAACCCAGAGAAGCGTACAGAACGCCATTGAGTAGGGCGCCCATCGAGTTTTCTCTGTCATTAAGTGCCTACATACCCCTCGGCGGGGCTCGATCCCCCGAGCGCACAGACTGTAGTCTAACGCACTACCACCAGGCCACGAGGGTGACAATTGTTGTTGTTGCTAACGTACGCACCGCTGTGCATACAGCAGCACCAGTGCAAAAAGTGTTGTCTTCCGTTGATTTTCACCCTTTTTACCAAACTCTTGTGAGAGGATAAACCGGTGAGTCATTGCCACAGAAGGAGACCTTGCGTGTCCCAACGCCTCTGCGATACACTTTGTGCAAACCAGTGTCAGCGATCTAAAGTCTGATCGTTATTTTAGTGGTTTTAGTGGTCGCTAAATGCTAGAAAAAAAACAAATGTGAAAGTGTCATTTGTCTATAATGTACGAGGGTTGCCACTTGCAACCGAAATAAAGAATAAACGGCGCAAAAATATGACTCTTATGTACTTGTATCCGTGTGTACCACATCAGAGACTTGAAAAGCGTTGTCGAGCCAAGTCTTTCACTGCTTACACAAGGTCATATTCCTCCTTTTATATGCGTCTCCCGCATTTTTAGATAATATTCTGACTTTTACATAAGCCGCGAAGGTCGGACCAAAATCACAATACGTTGGTCACACATTCTTCTAAACCCCGGACAACTCAGGTTTTTTCATTTTTCGTTTTTAGGCCAATTTCGCCCATGCTATTTCTACGGCCAATTCCCCAAAATCGTCACGATTCAGTACCTAGAATTGCTCACATAAGAAAACTGATCCAAAAGCCGTGATCGGCGCATTGAATAACCTGGAAAACACAGTTTTCTTGTTTTTCATTTCTGGACCGGTTTCACTAAATTCCACGGCCGATTCGCCCGAAATCGTCACGATTCGGTATCTAAAGTTGCTCACGTAAGAAAACTAACCCAAAATCTGTTATCAGCGCATTGAATTACCCTTGAAAACACAGTTTTCTTGTTTTTCATTTTTGGACCGATTTCGCCAATTTCCACGGCCGATTCGCCCGAAATCGTACCGATTCAGTACCTAGAATTGCTCACATAAGAAAACTAACCCAGAATCCGTGATCAGCGCATTGAATTACCATGGAAAACACCGTTTTTTTTGTTTTTCATTTCTGGACCGGTTTCGCCAACTTCCACGGCCGATTCGCCCGAAATCGTCACGATTCAGTATCTAGAGTTGCTCACATAAAAAAACTAACTCAAAATCCGTGATCAGCGCATTGAATTACCCTGGAAAACACCATTTTCCTGTTTTTCGTTTCTAGACCGTTTTCGCCAATTTCCACGGCCGATTCGGCCGAAATCGTCACGATTCAGCATCTAAAGTTGCTCACGGAAGAAAACTAACCCAAAATCCGTGATCAGCGCATTGAATTACCCTGGAAAACACCCTTTTCTTGTTTTTCGTTTCTAGACCGTTTTCGCCAATTTCCACGGCCGATTCGGCCGAAATCGTCACGATTCAGCATCTAAAGTTGCTCACGTAAGAAAACTAACCCAAAATCCGTGATCAGCGCATTGAATTACCCTGGAAAACACCCTTTTCTTGTTTTTCGTTTCTAGACAGATTTCGCCCGTTTCCACGGCCGATTCGCCCGAAATCGTCACGATTCAGCATCTAAAATTGCTCACGTAAGAAAACTAACCCAAAATCCGTGATAAGCGCATTGAATTACCGTGGAAAACACCATTTTCTTGTTTTTAGTTTCTAGACCGATTTCGCCAATTTCCACGGCCGATTCGCCCGAAATCGTCACGATTCAGCATCTAAAGTTGTTCGCGTAACAAAACTAACCCAAAATCCGTGATCAGCGCATTGAATTACCCTGGAAAACACCCTTTTCTTGTTTTTCGTTTCTAGACCGATTTCGCCAATTTCCACGCCCGATTCGCCCGAAATCGTCACGATTCAGCACCTAAAGTTGCTCACGTAAGAAAACTAACCCAAAATTCGTGATCAGCGCATTGAATTACCCTGGAAAACACAATTTTCTTGTTTTTCGTTTCTAGACCGATTTCGCCAATTTACACGGCCGATTCGCCCGAAATCGTCACGATTCAGCATCTAAAGTTGCTCACGTAAGAAAACTAACCCAAAATCCGTGATCAGCGCATTGAATTACCCTGGAAAACACCCTATTCTTGTTTTTCGTTTCTAGACTGATTTCGCCAATTTCCACGGCCGATTCGCCCGAAATCGTCACGATTCAGCATCTAAAGTTGCTCACGTAAGAAAACTAACCCAAAATCCGTGATCAGCGCATTGAATTACCCTGGAAAACACCATTTTCTTGTTTTTCGTTTCTAGACCGATTTCGCCAATTTCCACGGCCGATTCGCCCGAAATCGTCACGATTCAGCATCTAAAGTTGCTCACGTAAGAAAACTAACCCAAAATCCGTGATCAGCGCATTGAATTACCCTGGAAAACATCTTTTTCTTGTTTTTCGTTTCCGGACCGATTTCGCCAATTTCGACGATCGATTCGCCCGAAATCGTCACGATTCAGCATCTAGAGTTGCTCACATAAGAAAACTAACCCAGAATCCGTGATCAGCGCATTGAATTACTACGGACTAGACTTTTTTCCTACTATTTTTCGCAGCTCAGACAAAATTTGTAAGAGTGAAAAACTGATACCCAGTCAAAATGCTACGAACTTTCAAAGAATGCTCAATTTTGACGAAAAAAATGCCCGGAAATTTTTCTCAATCTAGATGAAATTGCCCCAGGAAACATTTTTGTTGAGTGAAGGTCGCAGGTAAAAATTGAAAGGGCGCAAAAAAATTAACTAAATTTTCAAAAAATACGGATGAAATTACCCTAGGAAACATTTTTGTTCAACTGTGAAAGTGTCCCAGCTGAAAATTGAAAGGGCGAACACTTAAAACCAGGTGAAAACCCTCCGAACAATTAAAAATGCCCAATTTTTACCCAAAAACAGGGTCGGGGTAAAAAATTAACCCAATTTTCAAAATCTCCGGGTGGAATTACCCCAGGGAACATTTTTGTTCGACTGTGAAAGTGTCGCAGGCAAAAATTGAAAGGGCGAACACATGTTGATTACATACCTGAAAAAAAAGGACAAAGGGAAAGAAGTAACACTGTTTTCAGAATAGGTTTTTCGTGTCTACAGCGTATGAAAAGTAGTCGGATAAAAATTTTTTCGCGGCTCCAAGCACAACTTTGGGTGTTCGTTTCGTGTGCACGGAACCAAGTTTGTGGCTTATACTATGCTCGCAGGACGCAGCGAGCAAATTTGAAAAAAGCGCGCGAGGGGATAACGGCTCATATTATGCGTGATGCGCTGTCCGCTCGCTGGCGCTCGCTCGCGCATCCGCATGATAATCCTGATCCTAAATTTAGCCCTAAGCCTGAGCCAAGCCTTTTTTAGAAGTGCGGTGCATAAGAAAATAGGTGCACGTGACCACTCTAGGAAAGGAAATCCGTTCTATAATTTTCCTAATCATGTTTAATCATGTAAGATTAGGAAAACACACTGAATAAGGACTTTCAAGGATACAAAGGCATCCTTTCAAGGATACAAAGGCATCGGACAGCAACAACAGAAACGAAAACAAAGGCAACATACGCCGCGCATGCACGCAGCTCTGGACCGCACGTTTCGTCCAGCCGTTTTCCACTACTGATTGAATAATTTCCAAAAAAAAACAATCGCTCGCGAACAAAATGAACAAAGCGAAACCTGCTGAATCGCAGTGCAGCCGGGCACGTCTCCGCATAGGCGACGCCGTTCGAGCACACGTAGAACAGCTCGGAGCACGTGGCCGACTCGTAGTTGCCGTCCGCGCGACCGGCGCAGTTGAACTGGACGCCTGCGTGCGTACAACGATGTCTTTTAGCACCGCATATTTTTTTTTGTTGCGATATAAAGATGGGAAGAATGCCTGCCATCTGCTTTAAAAAGTAGGAAGACTGTCGCCTCTTTCAAAAAAAAACAGACAACGATAGAAACGCGAAAGCCGCAGTTCGAACCCATGAATGCAATTCGTAAAAGTCCATAGGTCTCAAAAAGAGACCCCAACACATGTCCAACCAGTGCGCGAATTTTTGAAATACAATCCGATCAAGGAACGGTCGCTTCCCAACCCAAAACAGGAACAAGAAACAACAACTGCATTCCGGATTGTCCCAGACCCAAAATGCCGAGTCAGTGATGTTCGGAAACGACAAATTCGATTCCCCGGAGTCTTTGACCTGCCGAATAAGACTCATCCAACAAAGCACAACCCACAAAGGCTCACTCGGCACAGCGGCGGGCGCGTACGTGGTCGTGCTGGGCGGCTCGGTCGGTCGACCACCGCAGGCGGGCACGTAGATCGGCGAGAGACAGCGATCGACGGTGACGTCGTAGACCAACGAGGCGACGGCGCACTGGAACTGGTAGGCACGTCCGTTCGAGCAGCCGTAGTAGACCGTGGAGCACGCCTGTGCTGGGTCCGGCTGACGGTAGTTCTCGTCCGCGCGACAGTGGATGCCTGCAAATGGCAACAGTGAACAAGCTCGTGAAATGGGTTGCCACGTTTTGTGATCATCCCGCAAATCAGGCCTGTCTGTGCGCCATAAGTGTGTTCGAAGAGCAGAAAGCCCATTTTCTGCTGCTGTACACACATCGTTTTAGGATTTTACGTTTTAAAGAAAAGCCTGTCAGGACATGATGATTTTTGAAGGCTTTCAAACATTGCGTTCGACTATCCTGAAACGCGGAGTGAATCGGTCAAAACATAAAAACACTGGCAGAGAAGGCTGGCAATTGGTTGGCAATGACATGATGACAACAGCAAGGCGCTAGGTTCACAGGTTCACTGACGACCCACCGACCACTTTTAAAGCCAGAAACAGATGAGAAACGAAATTTAAAAATAACACAGAAGACAAAAAGAATCAAAAGAAAACAAGGTGACCGGGCGGCGGCGCGACCGTCGTGGTCACCGGGGGCACCGTGGTCAGCGGGGCGCCTCCACACGCGTGCACGTAGCCGGACGGCAGACACTGGCGTGTGCGCGCGTCGAAACGCAGGCCGCTCGGGCAGACGCCGACGTGCAGCGTGCCGGCGACGCACGACGCGAAATACTGCGAGCACGCCGCCGTCGGATCGTTGTAGTGGCCGGAGCGACGGCCGGCGCAGTCGAACGAGAAACCTGCGAAAACAAACAATCTCAAAACAGATAAATCTTCAATTTGCCAATCTAGTCGCAACTGCCGAGTCGGCCAATCAGCTCGATGCAGCCGATCAGCCAGCCATTTTGCAAATGCAAGAGCACAATTTGGTTTTACAGTCGTCGTACGTTGGTTTTACAGTTGTTGTCATTCAGTGTTGACGTGAACAGACCGAGCAAAAGCTAACAATAAACATTGTATCACCCACAGTTTCGCTGCTGAAGCATAAAAAAACAAGAAAAGCAATCAAACTCCATACGCGGCGTCGTGAAGACCGGCTCCGGCGTCGTCGACGTCGGTACGCGACCGCCGCACGCGGGCACGTAGATCGGATCCGTGCACTGATTCGTGACTTCGTCGAACGCAAGCACCGTGCCTCGGAGGCTTTCCGCGCACTGACGCGCGATCGCATGATGTTGCCCCTGAAGTCGACAACGGCTTTTTTTGGAATTTCTGCCGGGTGATTGGTCCCTCCTACCAGCCAATCAGCGTGCTAGATTCAACTGCCAGAATGCACAACAAATAGCAAACGGTGACTAAAACTGCTGTGTGGGAAAGTGTGCTTTGCATTCGGCCGGCAGTTTTCAAACACACAGGCACAACAGCCCAGCTGCCCCGTTTCATTGGTCGAGAAAGGACGCAAAAAGCTGCAAATGGGAGATGCGCTGATTGGCTGAGGGGGGCAACAAGTGAAGCGTTCTGAAGGAGCAAAACCCAACGTCGCCACGTGGATCTTCCCTCTGGCTGACACTATTATTAGTGCGAAAGCTTGCTGCAGTTGTAACAAACAACTATTGCAGATTTATTCAAACGTGTCCGGATTAAAATGACGTCATTTGCTTTAAAAACGCCCGTTTGTCAAAGTACAGGCACTAAAATTTCAGTTTGGTGTGACTGATTCGACATTCACCATTTGTATACGGGAATAAATCGGCTAAACGAAAAGTCTGGTTTGCTGTGTGAACGACCAGCGCATGTTTTGCGGCACGTGACGTCATTTCAGTTAGACACGTTTGAAAAAATAGGCCATACAAACAGTGGGACCATTTCAATCAAACGCTGTCATTCAGCTCGTTGTTCCAAATGCAAACAGACACAGATATAACACTGACTGACCTCTACACAACTGTAGTAGGTGGCCGAGCAAGTGTGTGCTGGGTTCGCGTAGTCGCCGGCGTTACGCGACGAACAGAAGAACGCCCGTTGGTCGATGTCCGGATCGGGAAACTCGGCGCTGCGCGTTTCAGTGGAGCTGGACTCAGACTCGGAGTCATCGTCGAGTGATGCCGAATCGTCCTGGAGAACGCGAGAAAGGGGAAAACAACACAAACATTCAATGCAACAACACCTACTCGGTCATTCAAAATTAGAACGAAGCAAAAGAAGTCTTGGCTGCGGTTAGAGTTGTTTTCTGATTTACCCACCATCATGAATTTTCTGAATCCTAAAACAACTTGTAGCACACTTCACCACGGATCAAAATGCGCCTGCAAAACAAGAATAAACTTACATCGAATTCGAACGACGCCTCCGAGACGGAAGCCGATTCATCATCGACCGACGCACTGTCGCTGTAGTAGCTGTAGCTTTCATCCGAGCCACTAGACCCCGACTGAGCCCACGAAACTCTAACAGCCAAAAAGAAAACTGCGACGAGACACGCCAGCCGACGGCTTTCAAACGTCGCCATCGTGAAAACTATTTGCGACTTCTAGTGATTTGCGTCTTTTTTACTGGACTCCACTGTTGTTGTTTTACGGTTTTACCGTCTTTGCTGTTGTTGCCGAAAAGTGAAACAACACGCTTGCAACTATTGTGGATTTATTGAAACGTGTCCGAACTAAAATGACGTCATTTGGTTTAAAAACGCCCGTTTGTCAAAGTACAGGCACTAACTTCAAGTAGCGAGAGAGTGGCGATTTACTGGACTGGAGAACAACCAAGATTACAGGAAAAAGAATCACATTACATGGGATATCACGTATAATTATGCATAATTACAGCCAGATAATTACAATAATCGCCCATCATTAACTCTAATAAAATGTTAGTTTGGTGTGACTGATTCGACATTCACCATTTGTTTACGGGAAGAAATCGGCTAAACGGAAAGTCTGCTTTGCAGTGAACGGCAGGCGCATGTTTGGCGGCGCATGACGTCATTTCATTTGGACACGTTTGAAAAAACAGGTCATACAAAAAACACTGACAAAAAACGATGTTCATCCTTCCTACTTCCAAAGAATATTTATGCAAAATATAAAAATAGACGACCTTTGGAGCAATAATAAAAAACAGTAGCTTAGTTCAACACCAATCTAGAGAAAGTGGTTTGTAGTTTTACAATAATGAGAGTGGAGCGGTTTGTAGAGAAATGAGTTTAGTTTTCGGATCCGTTTGGTTTGAATTTGCCGCAATGGCGAAAATTTTCATGTCCTTATTTCACCGTTCTTGTGCTTTTTAATGTTCTTATCCAAACTTCAGTTTTCGTTGCAACCGTACATTTTTTTATTGAATTTGAATGAGCCGTTGTCCATGTTGTCAGTTGTCCAACAACGATACCCACCACCTGTCGGTGTGAACGTGACAAAACGTTTCTCGGATACCGGCAGCGAAATGCTCGCAGTCAAAAAGTCGAAAAGTAGAAAATTGGACAAAAAAATTCAAATTTTTCGCCAAAATGGGCCGATTCTGATAGTTCAACGACGGTTCAAGCTCAGTCGCCGTCACCAACGCCGTCGAACGGTCTGATCACTCGAAGCAGTGCGTCGATTCAAAACTTTGACGATTTGTTCTACGATAATTATCATTTCGCAAAAAGCCACAACAAAAACAGAAAAGAACGGATGAAGCCAAACAAACCGCAGCACAACACCAACAAAATCAACCAGAACAAAGACGACATTATTCGTAACAAAGTAACAACCATTTTTAACGACTTTTTCAGCCAAACAAACGCGGCGCAAAAATATAACTCTTATGTACAAAATGGTCAGCCGTCAAGTAAACCAACTTGGCAACTTTTTTCAGAGTCAAGGAGCGCGCCAAATTTGAAAATGACAAAGAAAATTTGAAAAGCACCCCACTCGGCGGCGTTCTGTACGCTTTTCTGAGTTAGCCCTGACAAAAAACATCGCCTAAAATACCCAACAACAACAAAAGAGACATCATAACAGTTGTCAAGCCAAGTTTCTCTCTCACTGCTGAGACAAATCCATATTCTGCCTCTTATATGCGTCTTCCGCATTTTTAGAATCACACGTCAATCTGATCTTTCAAAAAACTCATTCTCATATCAAAAAAATCAAATCAAATGTTATTTTGTGACTTTCCTGCACAGACACAAAAGTTCAGTTTTACAAGTGAGTGAACACAATGGAAACCTCGCCGTCGTCAGCAGCAGACTCAAACGCGGACGCAAACGCCAGTCGCTCTTGGCTGTTTGACGATTCTGTTTGTTCATCCGCTTCGATTTTCGAGCGAAAAACAAACGGAGGAAATGCAGGAACTCGTGAATCGTTGCCGTTCAAAAAAAGCGATGACGACGACGAGGAGACCACCGACTGCATTGTACCGTTGACCGCAGTGGCGACGGCGCGTGTTCACACCGACGAACTGCGATCGCAATCACACAGCTCGCTGAGCAGCAGCAGCGATTTTGGGAGCCCGCCGAAAACCGTTGTGCGACGAAGACGACCGTTTCTTGCGGTTTGTCGTTTTTTTGTTAAGTCCAACAACCCCCACGGTACTGTTAAAGAGTCACTGTCCCGCGAAACTGGCGTGTACAGTCTTTTTTTGTACAAACGTTGCAGTAAGTTTTGTCTAAGTCTGCTGAGATTTCATTTGTAGGTTTTTTGAGAGTTTACAATTTGAGGTTTTGAAACGCACATTATCATACCCATGCGACAGTAAGGGCTAAAAAGCCAGGATGCATTTGATTTCCAGGTGAATAATCAGGGAAACTCCGCCGCGAGTCCGACGCGTTCCGCCGTGGTGAGTGCTCCGCAGTCGAACAGCGTCGAATTCGATGAGACGGAAAAGCGGCGCCAGCAACAACAAAACGACGTCAGCAACTCGTCAGCTAGCGGCGGCGACTCAGCCTTTGAGAATTTTCTGCTCCAGCTGCGTACTCCGAATCGCAAAGCACCAAACTCGCCGATCGAACGGCGAAACCTGTGAGCGCGCTTCAAGTTTCCTTTTTGGCGACAAGACAACTACGTGCACCGTTTTTGAGTAGCAATTTTATTGGGAAACATCAATCACCCTGCACGGTTGATCGGCGGCACAGTTGCACAGCATTTTCACGCTGAAGTTTTCACATTTCGTCTACCTTTAATGAAACGGACTGGACATTGAACAAGCAGGTAATGTATACCAAATTGGCTGTATCGCGGTTGACGAATATCGCGCTACTCAAACCGAGCATGAGTCTCTCATTGATGTTGATATATTTCTCTCACTGTCAACGACCTTTTGTTCAGCTCGAGTTTCATTGTGTCTGATTCGGAGCTCACCGGTCGCAGTGGGAACGACGACGACGATGATGATCAACGCCGCAACGTTGGTGGTCGCTATTCGCCGACGTTGCATCGGCGCGTCGAAGCGCTCACGCAGCGGCTGCAGTCGGAGAAACTAACGAAGTTTGTGTGTGTTTGTTGGTGTTGCGCGAAACCGCCTTATTCCGCAATATGTTTTTGGTTCTGCGACTCGAAACGCGCATGCAGATGTCGAAAGATATAGTAGTTTCATGTTTGAGGCGGCAATTCGAAATTGTCTGAGTTATCAGTCGAAACTCAAGAGACTCGGGGGCCATTTCACTGATTTTAAATTTCCGTGTCGCGCGTGAACTTGCTTTTCCAACCTTTCGCATTGAGTCGCACTCGCACAACCATAAACGATAATTGTGGACACCCCACAACGATCGCGTTACCGTCCAACCGTCGTTTTATTGTCTGAGGAGAGCGACGTTGTGAGTTGAAAAAAATTCACGTTGACAAACATTTTTTGCATCTGTTTCATGATTGCACAGGCAAGCAGAAGAGCTGATGAACGCATACGACATCGATGAGTTGGTGGACGTGCTTGATGACGAGGCTGAAGAAGACCTGGAAGCGCAGGACGATTGGCTCACTGACGATGACGACGACGATCGTAATGCGAGCGATCGGGCGATGCTGTTCGACAGTTTTGCTGAGCTCAAAATCGAGGTACACCGGCTCAAGGCCGTGTTTGCTGCAAAGCTGCACAATTTAGCCTGCAAAGCAACCCTTCGTGATCGTGGCCAGCGCAGGTCGCTTGGCAATAGTACTGAAGAAAATTGAAACGTTGCATCGGAGTTATTCTGCTAATCTTCCTGGATTCATGATGGATAGGGATTGGGAAACGTGTGCGTGCAGCAAGATTGAGTCTTTGTCAGAGGTGCAAGAGAGCCATTTTCATACCTGTTACTGGTAGAGTGGTAGGTAGCCAAACCGGTCAAAGAGGGGTTACCTGATTGGCGAAATTGCTGAATGTATAAAAATAGATGATTTCTACGACTGGCCGCTCAACGTTTGGGGTAACCTGGTAGATGATGCCTGTTGCAATGCCTGTTCCGAACGGCCCACATGCCTGTTCCTGGATAGGCCTCGGAACAGGCATACCAGGCTCCCGTGCATGGCTGCTTTGTAGAAACAGCGTCTGTAGAGCCATAGTTTGACAATCAAGATTGCGTTTCGTGTTTTTCTTTAATGAGCAACGTCGGTGTATTTTTCAAACACTGGATCATCGAAAATGGCCACAGAAAAGTTTTGGTAAAATTGTTATTTTTTTGTTGCAGGATGGTGATGTGTCCCCGTCAGCAGCGCCGTTTCGTTCGACTAAGCGGCCTCCGCCGCCGCCGCTGCACCGTCCGGCAATCGGCCAGAGGCGACCGAAATTTGATGACAACAATCATCAGAGTCGCTACGTTTCGTTCAGCAACACTGGCATCGGTGGTGGTGATGTTGGTGGTGGTGGTGCGGCAAACAAAGAGAATCGCCCACCGTGGCCAGAAGCAACGGAGCGAGAAAAACCGAACTTAGTTGACAGCAAACGAGCAACAGCAGCAACAGTGAAACGCTTGAACGTACCGACGATCGTGATACACAACAACGATGGCTCCATGACGAACACACCGCCCGTCAAAAGTTTGTTTGTCGCAGTGTTTTTTTATCTATAAAAGTAAATAATTTGATGACATTCAAGCTGAGCCCCCAAAAAGCCGAGTTGTCTCACCAAGCATCATGTTGTTCAAAATTTCTCGCTGGAAGTTTCAGTTAATCTAATCATAAAGACTGAAAACCATGCTGTGGGTGTATGAGTTTGGATGTATGTGGACCTGCGTCACCGAAACCAAAGCATAGAGCACTTTTGCTCAGTTTGTCCGTGTTGATTGTTTTCAAGGTGGTTCTGGTGGTCGTGGTGGCAAAATGCGCACCGTTGCACGGGCGCTCTCGCGTTCACCACACGCAACAGCAGCAGCGTCCGTTGCCGGGCCCGATGAAAACAGCCGCGATTCGACACAGGAGAAACGTAATTTCGGTGAGCGTGTCGTTTTTTTGGTTATGGTTTCGATCATTCGCCATATTCGCGTTGAAATTCGACACACAACATTCGAGCAAACAGGGTCGTGGATAGGGTTAGGGAAAAAAAAATCCGGATTTTTTTTTAATTAAAAAAAAAAATTTTTTTAATTTTTTTTTACAAGTTAGGTTTGTTCGAAGCGTCTCGTCGAGCTGAGTTCATCTAGACTATTTTCAGAACGATCCGGAAAACTATAAGAGCGAAAATCGTGTTTTATTGAAATTATGTCCATTTCATAGAGGGAAAGTTGCATTTTCAACAGTAAAACAGGACAATTTTCGACGTGTACTTGAATATTGAACCGTTCTTAGTTGTTCCTCTTTAGAAAATTACCAAAATTTGACTGTGTTCAAAAATTCCTGTTTGCTGTAGCTAAGTCGGCAACCCCTGTCGACCCGGTCGCCCCCCCCCCCAAGACACTTACTTTCAGGTTCAACCAGCTATGCTATCTGCCACATGGCGAGAGCCCACTCTTCAAATCATCGTATCGAAAACACGTACCATGATTTCGCGATCACGTTGCGGGCAACTGACAGACGCAAGTTTAACACGTTAGTTTAGCTCAGCACGCAAGTTTTAACATTTGGCCATGTTATCGGGTATCTGAAAAACGGTCGTGTGATGTGGTATTAACCAACATCCCCGCTCCAATTGTTTAACAATATATCGCACAACTCCATTGTAGACCTATAACATACGCCAATCAACAAAATATCATGTTCATCTCATGGCCTACCGACTGAAAAAACATGTTCTAAGTTGCAAGAAAACGATTTCTGAAACGATATTTCAATTCAGTTAAGTCATTTCAACGCTAAAAATTGACTCTAGAAGTCATCCAAATCGAAAAACATGGAGTACGTCGGTCAAAATGACCAAATAATGACATGTACCTAAGCACACAAAGAAGTTGGGAAGAAAATTTGGTTTGAACTTTCAAAAAATTATGCCATAAATCAAATTTTCAGAGCAAAGTAGAAGAAAAATTTTTCAAATTTTTTTTTAAGTTTGAAAAAAAAATCCAAATTTAAAAAAAAAACGAAAAAAAAATAAAAATTTTTTTTTCAAAGCCCCTAACCCTAGTCGTGGATCGTCAAAGAAAACTGTTGGAAGACGAGAATGTTATCGCATCAGCTTATGGTGTGCTGATAAAAAACGCTTGGAGTACAGTTTGTGACGTGAAGCAGAAGAGACGCACTGCGGTTGAAATTGCAATCCGAATCATGCAATTCGATATTTTGACATGTCATTTAGCTCAGAGCGAAACGGTTGTTTGATCGCATACCGCTATTATGTTACTGTGAGATGTCTCTATGCGATGTATGTCAAAACATTCGTGAATGCAGCTGCATTCTCCAGGCTCCGCAGCTGAGCAGACGTTTCTGAAGTCGTTGAACACATCAGCAGCATCAACGTCGTTTTGTTCGTCAAAGCGTCGTCGCCCAGCCAGTGAACTGTTGCCAGTAAAGACGAAACGCTCCGCGCACCATCACACCAATTTGTACACTGGCAAAAACTTCCAGAAAAACAAAACGGCATTGGTCAATCGATTGTTCGCCATTTACAACGAGCATGTCTTTGAGAACAAGGTGAATACAGTGTGAATATTTAAGCAGCCATAATAAACATGTTTTCATGCTGTTTTCGCTTTTTAACTCTGTTAATTTTTTGTTTTAATCTGAGCGGTGTGTTGTTTTGGCACAGTAGTAGTATTTCAAGTGGGAGACCTGAAAATTGATTCATTCAGTCATTTCAAATCTGAATTCACTCAATATGCACACGGTTCTCTGTCCAGATTCCACACGAGACGCCGTTCGTTTGGAACGTCCGTCTGCGCAAAACCGCCGGTCGGTGCGTCTATCGACGTCAGATGGGCGAACGGGTGGTGCGCATTGAGCTGTCGACAAAAGTGTGCGACTCCGCTGGTCTGTCGTCGTCGCTTGTTTCGGCTTTTCTTTCGAAAACGGTTATTTTATCTGTTCATTGTCTGGACCGACAAAGAAAGAGGTTTTTTCCAGCAGTAGCACTAGAGATGTAACGGTCAAAAAAATATTTTTTTATTTTTTTTAAAGTAAAAAAATTAATTTTTTTTATTAAAAATTTTTGAAATTTTTTCTTTAATGTGCCCTGAAAATGCCGTTTTTGGCATAATTTTTCGAAAGTTCAACAAAAATTTTCTTTGACTTTACCTTGTCACTTAGTCTTCAACGCTGCAGGTGGTATTCTGGATCGATTTATCGACTGTTTTCAGCCTTGCTGAGTGATGATCGACTCGCGCATTGAAGTACTTGAGCGTCACAAAGGCTAGTTCAACAAATTCCGATGCCGCTAAGGTGAGATAGAAGCAGAGAACTCACATTTATGCATCGTTTTTCAGGATCTCGAAAGGCCGAAATTGCACTGTCTGCCACTGCAAGCGTAACTTCGTTGGTTGCTCGTTGCTGTTTCGCCTCGTGTCGTCAGCATGATCACACCGGTTTGTTGTTGAACTTGTTTCCGTGTTATTTGAGGTGAATTGAGAGGCAAAACACCAGACGTGATGTCGGCGGTGGGAAAATGGGGTCGCCGAAACCAAGTCTGAAATTTTCACCCTCCTCCCATATGAGTGGGGGTCATATGGTAAGTCGGTGGCTCCTCAGATGGTGATACCGTATTCGGACTCCCTGAAAAATTCTGAACAACTTTGATTTAAAAAAAATTTAAATTTTTTTTTTAAAGAAAAAAATAGGATTTTTTTTGACATCTCTAAGTAGCACCACTATTCAGTGGACGATTGACGTGCATGTAAGCGTTTAACTACACTATTGTATGTTTGTTTAAACCTGTCATTAAGAACATTTGCGAAAAATGGAGAGTTGCCAGAAAGCATATTCGCCCATAAATGCCGACTGTTTTGATTTCAATGAAATCCAGTACATTCGTTTTTCTTCCTGCTGTAATTGATAGTTTTGCATTCTGCGTTAAAGGTGCCACGTTTAACCAAACAGTGACCGTGTAGTAGTTTACAGTAGTTTCCGACTTTGCTGAATATTCGTCATATCAATTGATTATCTGGTTCGAACATCGCAGACCGCGTTCGCGACACGCTGATTCACGAGCTGTGCCACGCAGCCGTCTGGATTGTCAACGGCGAAAACGGAGGCCACGGACCCATTTGGAAACGATGGTTGTGCTGCGCGCATTTATTATTATCGTTATCTTTTATTTTGGTGCGGAGACTCAATGCGCGCACTGATAGATAGGTAAACAGTCTCATGCATGCCAGCATGCGTGACGAATTCAAAAATTCAAAAAGTGATCCGCGTCCCCGAAATACGGCTGGGTCACTGGCGATTTTGAATTGTCACAGAAATATTGAAACTGGTCCGCAAACGCATTCGAGTCACAGAAAAAAATTGATAATAACAACATTATTATTATTCCAGCGTTTTGATGTGACATTTCAATCTTTTGAATGGATCTGCTTGTTTTTGGTGTTAATCAGCCAGAATAGGAACATGTACCATATTCGTCCAACGATAGGGCGCAACTGGCACACCGCAAATACCCGGAGTTGCCGGTGGTTGAGCGCTGTCATTCGTACGCCATCCGTGCCAAGTACATCTATCGATGCACCACTTGCGGACAGCGGTCAGTGCAGATTCGTGCTTTTTTAATATAGGTTTACTTTTTGTTTTTAGCGACTGTTCAGCTTTCTTTTTGGAAGTTTTGACAATGAAATGCAAAAACTAAAGTGGCCTCGCTGTCTGCTCATTGTCCGCCTTGTTCTTTCAATTCTGCCGTTGAAGGCGCGTTTAGCAATTAGTTTTTTGTGCGTACGCACGGACACGACACGTAAAAAAGGGCCACGCGATTTAGAAATCGTGTCGTATGTGCTATCTTAATGCATTACGGACACGATTTGTTTGCGCACGGGATTTAGAACGACGTTTGTGCGTACGGACGAAAAACTAAATGGTGTTTCCGCCTTGACTGCAACAGTTTTTCAATTACAAAACAACGACACTAATTCATGAAGCAGTGCTTAGTGACGCGTAGCAATTGCTGCGCGTCATTAAATACTGATTCATGAATGCGTTCTGCAGCATCAAACGTCACTCAAAGTCGCTCGACTTGACGCGCAAGGTGTGCGGCGTCTGCCGAGGCCGTTTCGAGTTGCTCGTCAACGGAGCAGCAGTCAGCAATGGTGCCAGCAACGTCGCTGCCATTGGGGAACCGAGAAACGCCGCTGCGAAACCACGGCCGAAGTTCGCGACGTTCGTGAAGGAGCATTATCAAAGCGTGAAACAGGCGTTGCCAGTCGCGGCGAACAGTCACAAGCACGTCATGGCCGAACTAAGTGAACGCTTCAGAGCTCAAAAGCAGTAGCTCAGGTTTTCAGTTGACCTTCACATAGGTGTCTTGATTTTTTGCCAAATTCTTGTTGTCTTGTCTGCCGGGTTGTGTCTTGAATTTGCGATGTTTTTTTGGTTTGCTCGCCGTTTTTCCTTGTTCTTGTTGCCGTGGTCTATTATCTTTCATTTTGGGTTTTGACTCAATGCGCTCATGGAGATGCAAGCAGTTTCATGCTTGGCGCGGCAATTCAAAAGTAGTGAAGCGACCCGTGTCCCTGCGATACGGTTGAGTCACTAGGGCCATTTTGAATTGCCGCGTCAAGCAGGAAGCTGATTTCCTTTCGACGTCTGCAAACGCATTGACTTGCAGAACTGAAAAAAGGCATTTTGTTTCATTTTTTTGTTGAAAACCAACAAAATAGTGCTTGAGTGTAAAATAAAAAACGTGTATTCAAAAAATTGTACAAGTTTTTGTTTCTGTCACGCGAGGATGCACGTGTATCACGGAAGTCACACAACAAAATGAATAAAGCTGTCGGCATAATTCGAAAACAAATAATAGCACTCAAATTAAAAAACGAAAAAAAGAAAAAGTATAAAATATCGTTCCGTTGAAGAACGGCTGCAAAATTGCACAAATAGTCAAAATTGCTCAAATGACGAACAGAACAGAGTCAATGGATCAGAGTAACTGGACAGACGGCATCACAAAAACCCAGTTTTATTTCAGAATTTCAGAAACCATTTTTTCGAGAAAAAACTTTATAAGTGTGAAATATAAGTGTGAAAATGGGCTAAAACCAATTATGTATGACGATTCTTTCATGCGTAGTTTTATAAAACCATTAAAAGAGCAAGCTATTTTTGGTAAAAAAATTATCGTCCTGATTCAACATTTACTCGTGTGGCACGGGCCGTGCTTTTTGAAAATTGAAAAAAGTTTTTCGAAAATAAAACTGGTGCTTTTGCAGAAAGCGTTTCTGTTTTTTCATCTCTATTACAGTTGCTGTAGCGCTACCCAAAATTACAACAGCCAATAATAAATCGAAACTTGAATGATTCAGAAAACTGAAAATGAACAAACACTACCGGGTATGCGGTATGCTCACCGAACGTGAAAGCAATGTGTGTATGTGCAAACATGACCAACTCAAAATTTTCAAAAAAAACAAAATTTGGTGGATGTTCAAAATCATTCGCATCAAACGCATGTAAACAAACCGTGCAGTGGCGCAAAGAAATAATGAGTGTAGACGAAGCACATACGAATCGGTTTGTGAAACCAAAAAATGGGTGTTCGGAATAATAGCACTTTTTGCTTATTACTATTCAAGTCAACATGTAAAAAACTTGCAAATCGACTGCAACGTCGAAAAAACCGATGCCGTGTCATTCCTCCTGAAAAAAACGCTCTGTTTTAAACAACGAAAAAGTTAAAAAAAAACATCTAACTCTATAACATACCCTTGGTGATCACGTGACGCATGGATTCTAACATTCTATGCAATTCAAACTCCGCCTCCACAGCAATTCATGCTAATCCAGCTAATTGGATATGTTACAGAGTTTAGACTGTGCAATTGCGACATGTGCAAAATGAAAAAAAAACAAAAAGAACCTGAGCGTCGTGCGCCGCACTCAGTTGGTAGTGTCGTTTGCGCAGTTCGCCGAGTTGTTGACGCTCCTTGACCAGCTTTGTCTCGAGCTCCATGACGCGCACCTGGACAGTTGTGATAAATGGAAGCTTGTGCTCGATCGATTGCGTCACGATTAAACGCAAATGAAAAATAATAAGTGAAATCAACGCGATCAGTCAGTCAGGCAAAAACGACAAGCAAACCTGCGCATCAAATTCGGCTTGTTTCGCTTGGTGCATGCTCAGGTGACTGAAGTCGAGCGACACTGCAAAAACAAGGAAAAAATGTAAAACGTTTCAACGCCACTTAACGGCACCATCAGTCATCACCCAACTACGTTTATTGGGTTTGGGCGGTCAGCTTTCACCAATGAAAATGCCGCCCAGATCAAATGTCGAGTCGATCGAGGCTTGTGTTTGCAAGCAACGTGCTCGCTTGGGATTTCTATCCAAATTTACAGTCGCTCAACCATGCGCTGCACGACAACCAGCACAAATGCCACATGTATCGTCGCAGTGTGCCGGTGCGTTTGTGTTCATGGCACAACACAAAAACAACACGACTAGACGATTACAGACCGGTCTCATCGAGCGTTTGCTGGCCAGATTTCACGGATCCAATGACGGTCGCTGTCGAGGCGCTCACTGATTTGCTCGCTTTGCTCAACGACGCGAGGCCGCTCGATTCACTGGAAACAATGCAACATCGACATTGACGCCAGAAACAACAACAACCAGACATAGAAACTTTTAGTTTCTTCGAAGAAAACCGCCATAGTCGAACGTTGCACATTTACGATTGTGCAAAACAAACCAACAATGACAGCATGTAGTGCGTTTCGAGTTTTAGTAAAACGGCAGCTGGCGGCAGCAACTAGCCAGACCGGTGAAGAAGGTCGCAAAAACAATGCACGCTCACAATGACAGCGTGGCAGAAGCCAAAGTGTTGGAACCTTTCCTTTCCGCAGTGTGGCGGCCAAGCTACGCTGGCTACTAAGCCGTCCGTTCCTCAGAAACACACCAGTTACAATATAGTCGACCTCTAAATTACAAACAACGAGCTCATTGGTTTTCTGATGGATCACGTGATGCATGCTTTCTGTGCCGGCGAGACACCGCAATTCCTGCGCCACAGAAAGCATGCATCACTATCACCTGATCACCAACCAATCAACTGATGATTTAGAGTTCGACTGTATCTGCATTCAATTGAGTAGGAGGAAAAGAACCGGTACGCAGATAGCAACAAAAATACGAACTGGCTCACTCACCGATCGGCCTTGACTTTGCTAGCTACTACCAACTGCGCGGTGCTGGCCGCCATCTCGCGTGACGCCACCATCAGCTCTTCGAATTTGCCCTGCCCACTGATGATACGGTCTGCTGCCTCACTGCAAAACAATAAACACGACAACAGTGAGGGGGGCTCGAAATCAAAGTTGACTCGGATTCACTGAATTCCGCATTGCCGCAACACGCCAGAAACTGAATTCCTTCCTAGATTCTACGTCTGCGGACTCATTGAGTCGCAAAAGAGCCGAAAGCACCAGAAGACGCCGCACGTTGTGTGCGAGCAACGGTCACTGCTAAGTGCTAACTGCCCCCCCTCAACGTACACGAGCACATTTGCGCCCATGCCAACTGCCTTCGCCGCCGACAACAGTCCCTCCGTCCATTGGTGGTTCTTCTTGTAGAAGTCCAACGTGGAGCCGGTGCCGCGGCCCTGCGCCACGATCTCCTGCTGCAGGTCACGTGCACGACGCACCAGCTCCTTGACGGCCTGCACAAAATCGGCATGCACACAGAGAACAGTGAAAGTCGCAGATTGATCGCTTGGTCGCAATAAAGCGGTCGATTGACGACAACATTTTTTCTAATTTTGTTGCATTAGCTAGCTGATTGCACACGTGGTGCTGGTGTGCGGTGCGTGCATTGTGGCTTTCTTGATTCACAAGATTGCTGTTCCGGTGGCGAGGAACTCAATGACATCGCGCCCATGCATACCAGCGCAGCTTGCCCAACGCCCACTTCAAAAGCAGAAAAACTGCTTCCAACGTCGCAGCCCATGTGGTGGACAATAAAAAATTGCGACAATGCCTTTCCCCAAGGGCGTTGGGTAAGGATAAAAAGGGGGCAACAAACAACAACAACAACAAGCTTCAAAATGTCTGATGATAGCGCACGATTGGGGTTTTGAAACGAAACAACAACGCCTGAACTCAAATTGCACTGTCACACCTTCATGAGTTCCGTGCACGCGTCAAGAATCGAGCTGTTCACTTCCAGTCGAATGCCGGTGTCTGTTTCGCGAGATTTGGTCAGAATCGTCTGCAAAGCAAGCGAAAAGTGGAATATGGTAAATCAAGTGAAAGAAAATTCCAGAACGTTCAACTTAAAGCTGAACTCAAGGTACCGCTGCTAATGATTGGCCCGCTTTTATCCGTATTGCTGTTTTGAGAACGTTCTTTTGTGCTAATGACTTGCCTGACTGTGTTGAATGAAACAACAACGCGGTGCTGTGTTTTCAGTGGCTGGGGCAACGGACGCATCACAAAACAAACCAATCAGACAAGAATAAACATCTTAAACCCATCTTGGGCGCACGCACCGACACAACCAACCTGCATTCGTTCGGCAGCGGCATTGATCGCCTTGTCCATCTGCTGCATCTCTCGCTCGATCATGTCGCCGAGCTGTTCCGCGTCGACGTCGCCGTGCGCACGGCCCAGCAGCGCGTTCGTCTGTACGTCCAGACGTTGCAGTGCCTGTGTGCAGTCGTCGAACAGCGCCGACAACTGCGGCCAGCTGGCTGCAAACAACCAAGTGGCTTGTCTGAACACGGCGCAACTTTTAACCACTTTGGGCAAAAAATGCTTTTTTGGTTCTGTCATGTGTGTGCACCACTACCACTGCACGCCAGTGTATTTCTCTGAAAGTATGCAACGTGAGCAAGTAGCTTGATATGAAACAGTCAATACGAAATGAAGCTTTTCTTGGAAATGGTCGAATCGAAATCGCAAAACCTGAACACCACGGTAATTATTGCGACCAACCAACCAACCAACCTCTGACGGCGAACGAGGCGAACAATTTCGTGAACAAACTGGTCAGCTCGGCACACTGCGCGTTCATGTCTGTGAGGAAATGTTATTGTCGTAAAACACTTTTTAAATCGAAATTTTGCGTTTGGAAGGTACCGGAACGAACCATTGACGTGCTCGTTTGGCGCCGCATGCGCAGTCGCTCGCGCGTGCAACGTCAACTGGCTGACTTTGGCGGCCAGCTCCGCCAGTTGACCGCACATCTGCCGGCGTTGACGGGTGTCGCCAGACTGCTTGAACGAGTCACTCAAACGATGCAAACACTCGCGTGTCGGCGCGATACGAGACGACAGGAACTCTGTGCAGTTCGCACAGTCGCATGAACCGAACATGTATTGCATACGCTCGCAAAACACCGAGTCCCTTCACTTGTGGCTTCATTGCCCGGGATGGTTGCTCTTGTGAGAGTCTGCGGTCTAGGTTCGCTGATGTTTTACCCAGACTATAAGATCTGTTCTGTGGTAAAAGACCATCGGCAGTTCTGCGCAGCGTCTGTCGCACTGACGTGCAGGGGCACTGCGGTGTGCTTGCGTCTAGCTGGTTGTTGGTCACAGGAAGTAACATAAAAGGTAACACGACAGAAGAGCAATTAAAAAACTAATTAAACGCGACCACAACATGTGCATTCTCGAATACTGTTTCAGCACATGTTGTAGTCGGTAGGATAAAAAACAAAACGACTGAATTGCGACAGAGTTGCAAACTTGCAATATTTTACTAAAACAAAAAACGCTTCAATTGGCGGTTGCGAACGTACCGGGGCTGCATTCGACGGTTAAAAACGCCGGATTGTCCATTTGCTCGGCCACGTCCTGCATCACGTTGACGCCGGCGGTGCAGACGGCACCTGAAGTGAACGCGGATCTCGGCCCAGCCCAACCGACACACAGCATTCACTTTACTGTGCAAATTGTGGAATGACCGTGGAAAACATACAAAAAAGGCGTTTGCCACGAGCACGAGACCAAAAAAACTGGCCCACACGAAACCGAGACACGTTTCGTGGCAAAACTCCAAAAAACAAGTGTAAACGCGGGTATAACCAAACAGATCGTCAGACTGCGACGCCAATTCACTGCTGTGTTGCTGCTCTTGTTGTTCGCGCTGTCCGTTAACGTTCGTCAGTTCACTGCGTGCACGTTCCAATTCCTGAAAGAACGCTTCAACGAAAACAAGTCACTCAATCAATCACGTGTCGTGTGTGTTTTCGTGAAACTGAATAGGCAGAAGCAAATGTCGTCAAAAGCCGTAACGCTGAAGTTGACATCATTTGAATTGACTTGACGTGTATGCATTACAACACTCCAAAATCGCCAACTTTGCAACATGTGCTCAGTTCACCCGTGGTGTCGTGCGTGCCGGTACACACAAGAACGCACTCGCGTGACACATCTACACCGTGCCAAATGTTCATGAGCGAACACCACCAGCACCCCCAAAGTGCACCAAGTCGTCCGCCACGCCCATCACCATTTACCAGTGTCAGCGTGTGCACTTCGTTTGCGGCTCGTTCACCAGCGGCCTGCTGCGCGTGCGTCTGTTTCTGGAGGTCGCCCAGCTTTCGCAGCGTCTCAATGTGCTCCGTGCGCAGTTTGTTGTACACATCCTTCATCTTGTTGAAACGTTCCTCGTTCACAGCCGCTTGCTCTGTGGTGGTTTGACAATTTTCGTCATTCTGATCACATTTTTTTGCGAAATTATTGCCACAAATTGTCACGTTTTATAATGGTCCTCTAGACGATACATTCGCCATCACTCTCTCTCTGGCTTGATAGCAAGCATTAGAAGACACCATAAAAGCTCCGCCAATGTTGCCCGCATCAATTTTCCAACGCACATGCCCTATCAAAATGAATGCTGGTCAGAGTTGGAATCAATGGACGAGGAATCAATCGAATGCACGCTTCGTAAACACCGCTGATTCACACCACGAGTTGGCCAGTGAAAACAGGTGCTATCAACGTTTACAAACGGAAAGTGTATTGAGCATATAAATTCACTGCGCAAGAATTACAAACAATCAGTCAGATCGAACAAGTTTCGGTAATGCATCACAGTCTTTGTGGCCAAAACTTTTCGCATTAAATTCAGGACACCTTTCCATGAACACCGTGTACTTCATTGTTGCAGATTTATTCGAACGTGTCAAAACCGAAGTGACATCATTTGCCGCCCATATAAAACGCCTGTTTGTCGCGCAATGGCAGACAACAGAACAGTTTCACAGTTCACTTTCGGTTCATACCACCAGCAACCAGCAAGTCCGAATATGTTTCATGGTGTTTGGGAAGAGATGATAGAAGCGCTATGTTTCAGAGCATTTCACAAGCGTAATTCCAATGCAGTGTGACACGTTTGGAAAAACACGCTGCACCACTAACTTTGAGTCACTTGCAACTGCGATGAGGCGACACTCTGTTGGTTGCGTTCATTTTGCAAACGGTCTGCCTGCTCTCGGTAGCGTTCGCATTCCTGCGCAGAAAAAAAGAAACGAAGTCGTCCATTGAGCAGGTTTACTCTGGTGGGCACGTTTTGGCAAAGCAAAGTCGCCCAGTTCAACATTTTTTTACTTCGAGTATTTGGTTTTGCACGTTTTAGCTTTCTCAATCCGACTGATTGGTCCAAAGTATAAAAACCCAATCCAAACTGCGCGTTTGTCCTGTTAACGCACATTGGTCAAATGATCGGCGACATCCTTGCTGGCCGAAAGCTCGTGCTCGAGTTGCAGTATGCGATTCTCGTACTGCTCTATCCTTCGTTGACACTAATGTTTTAAAGAATTTGAGCAGTTTTTTGAAGAAAACGAAAACCAAAAAAATGCAGTGGCAGCAGTGACAAACAAACACACAGACATTCGCACATGTCATTCACTGGTGATATCGATCGACCACCATCACACAAATGCCAGTGCGTTTGTTTGTTATGGCGTGCACCAGCGAACAAGACGAGTTTTATAAAGTGCACAAGAGCATGCGAAACGGAAGCACAGTGAAACAAACAGCTGTCTGCTTTCATTTCCGATTTCGAACACCACCAACCTCATTTTGCAAGCGTTCGGCATCGGCCTTCGATTGGTCCAGGTCATGTCGCAGAGAGTTGACGATCACATCTCTGAAAAGCACTCAAATCACACGAAAAAGTGCAGTTAGCAAAAAAAGATCGCAAAAAAACCCGCCATACCGTTCATCTTCCATTGACTGCCAACCGTTTGTGGTGGACTGCTGAAACCAAATCTGATGAAAATGAAATGAGAATAAACATGAAAACGAAGAACGTCCTTCCGCACAAATACAAACACATTCGTTTGCTTGTGCGGGTGAACAAGGTTGTGCCAGCCCCGTAGCAAAATCATAACGATAGTTTCATGTGCTGCAGTACGTCAGGCAAACTGGTCCAAACCGACCATAGTCCAAAGACAAGAAGCGAATCAAAAAGCGCCCTACCACGAAAGCGCAAAAAATCTATTTTCTAGATATCGGAGGCGAAGGGGGCTTTCTCCAGCAAGCTACAGTATAACCAAGTAGCTGATTGGTTGTTGTGTGCAATCTGTGCATGGATTGATGTGGAGGCAAAGAATCCATGCATGCACGTGACCACCAACCAATCAGCTGAGAGTAAGGACAGTATGCCCGAATTGCTGTCTCGCAGCAGCACCAGCACCGCCAACAACGCACCACATTGGTGGCGTGTGCCGGCGGCATGTCCACGTGCTCGTCGAGATCAACGAGCGTGCCAACGAACGACTCAGCGGTGCTGTTGTTGTTCTGTTGCTGCTGTGTCTCA
The DNA here is from genome assembly GCA_030248135.1 of Theristus sp. LFF4_11. Classification (NCBI taxonomy): domain Eukaryota; kingdom Metazoa; phylum Nematoda; class Chromadorea; order Monhysterida; family Xyalidae; genus Theristus; species Theristus sp. LFF4_11. The sequence continues at coordinate 43,078 of JASANC010004854.1, forward strand.
TCAGAGCCGGCGTCCGACGTCGCGTCCAGCGCAACGGCGTGCGACGGCACGTACAGCTCAAAGTCGGACGCTTCGCGAAAGTTCGGCGCTTGCTGAATGGAGAATACAGACGATCAGAGAGAATGCACTTAGACAGAGTGGTCAAAAAGTGGTGGGTGCAACTTTGAATCGCTCTGCAACGGTGCAACGGTTGGACCGTTTGAGCTGAAATTTTAGTGGGGCGTGGGGGGCAACCGTAACTTTTTTTTATCACAAATAGCCGATTTAACATTCTGGCACTGATGAAACTTACGTCTGGCAACTCCGGAATGGTGACGAGATATTTGAAATATTGCAGATTGCTCGACGTATAGTAGAACTTCTTCAGTCTGCAGAAAACAAGAAAAACAATTTGGTTGATTTCAAGAGCAAAAAATTCACAGAGTCTACACTCGAACTTTAAATTGGCTGATTGGTTGGTGATCACGTGCATGCACGCTAACTGCGCAAAAAAACTCCGATGCCACACAGCAATTTCTGCACAGAAAACAGGCATCACGGGATCACCAACGACTCCGCTGATTCCCAGAGTTCGACTGTAGCACACAGCATTCAATGTTTTATTTCACGATGAAGTAACGTCATAAAATAAAAAAACCGACTGGATGAAGACTTTGTTGAAACGATCGCGGTGTCCCGTGAGAATGTCCGGTGGCAGCACTGAAACAAGTTTGTCAGTTCATCTTTACGATTTCAAAAAAAAACTGATTATTCCTGCCTTGAGATCGGGACGACTGCAATTTTTGAATGTGAGAAAGTGGCAGAAAAATGAATGGTGAGAACCAGCTCAGATGCAGTGTGTACCTGGGTTTATTTTTTCAAAAAGTCGGTTCTGCAATTTGCAGAAATTTGGCAAAAAATTTCTGAAAATGAAATTTGGTTTCTGCAAATTTCAAAAACATGACGAAAATGGTTTTTGTGCTTGCTTGATGTCATTTTTTTGTTCTGAGCATCATTTCTTAACGATGCTCAGAATTGCATTTGCCAATTGCATCGTTTTACCGCAGAATTTTTCAAAGATTCAGAAAAAAGGAACACCAAAACCAAACCAGATTACCAAACCAACCAAATCACCAATCATTCGTTTCAAATTCAACCTAACAACAACACAATCAATATCAACTGAAAACTCTCATTGCTCAAATTCCGCAATCGAAGCGATGGCTTCGATCGGTTCGACTTTCTCAAAGGTGCAGTTCACTTTGTTCGGTTTGATTATGATTTTGTATCGCCTCTTTGTTTTCATCCCCAGATACTGCATGCTTGCCCGAAGTTGTACTCGCACCAGAGAATTCGTTCGCATTTGAATTCTGATTCTGTTTTATTTTTTGAGTTCGAAATACTCCGATTTTATTCACGAAGGCAAAACAAACCGCCAATCATTGCGCTACAGCAACCGCCGAAACAGCTGTTTATGACAAAAAAACTGAAATTTCTTCTGTTGATGTGAAAGCTCAGTCAAGCGCCAAGCACAAAATGAATGTTGCAGAACCAAAGTTTGCATGCAAATCTGTTTCTGCAATTTGCAGAAATCCGTTGAAAAATTTCTGCAAACGCTCCAAAATTTCTGCAAAAAACCGATGTTTTTCTGCAAAAAAAACTAGGTGTGTACGCAGACCAGAATTGGGGCATTCGATCAACCGACATCTCTAATCAAGGAGTCACTCACTAGTCACTAGTCAGCAGCACTTTCCATTACCATTTTACACGCGCTGTGCATCCAATCAGCCAGTGCTTTTGGATTCATGACTGTGAAAAAATGCTTTTCACTTTCGTTTACAAATAAAAAATGCAACGTTTACAAATAAAAAAAAACCGACCGGCATGCAGCTTGAAGAGCATTTTTACGACGTAATCATAGAGACAGCTCGAATCGAGGATGCACAGAATTAATGGCGCGAGCCTGCACTGCCCCGACGGCGTCAGCGAGTTCGCACGTGACATGTCCATCGAGTTGAACACTGGAAAACAGAGATAAACGGGATTAGGATTAGCTGTAGCATTGAGAAACATGCAGCGAATTAATTGCCACCAATATCTGAATGAAAATCTAAAAAACATTTTCAAATCAGAATATCAATCGTTCACACCGCCTGTGCGCTGCTGCCGTTTCTTCTGGAACAACGACGCAGTTTGAAACTTGCCGATCCCTTTCTATCTGTCGAAATCGAATAGCACAGCACAGAACACAATACATTCAAAACTATAACACATGTAATGGTTAATATATACAACTAGCTGATTGGTTGGTTGCACACACGTGCAGATGATGCACGCATTCGGTGCAGACATTGCTGTGGAGGCAAATATCAGAAGCCATACCAACACCAAATGAAGCGAGAAGGATAACCAAAATATCGGAGACCGGATTTTTACATGTGCAGTGTCGCACACCGCGCACCAACCAAATCTCTGCAATTCGAGGATTTCATCGAGATAGTCGAGCATCTCAACGGCCAGCTCAAACCAGTTATTGACGTCCTGCTCGCCAAGTGACGCAATTTCGTCGTCACTCATCGCGAGATTGCCCGGGATTTGGCGGTTCTGAAACAGAAAAGCAAAACAAAACAGAGTCAAAACGTGAAAAATGGAGTCGTGAACGTATCAAGAAAGCGTTCAAGTTGCTGGCGTAGCGGTGTACTTTGGTGTCTGTTCAGTTTGCAAAAAACATCAGACAAATCACAAACTGAAATTTCTGCGAACACATTTCGTTCGTCACATTTCACAGAATCACCCACCGTCATCGACTGTTAATAAAAAAGAAACCACTCACATTCTGGTGGAATGTAATTTTGCAGATGACCAATTTCGTGTATTGCTTGATCAGTGCACCATAGACGTCCGTTTTCAAATGAAACTGAAAAACCATGGGAGGAGAATTATTTTCATTACAGGAGAAAAACCGAGCCGGGCTATTGCACAAATTTTGAACTGCCGCGTCGTCGTGCATAAAACTTCAGTCGCGCATTGATCGCAGAGCCAAAATAAAAGATATTAAAAAACGGCGGATTCTAAGCGCGACGAAAAAAATGGACAAACGAAATTACACCACTGTTCTCACACTCAGACGACTCACCCACATCTGGCCAAGATCAAGCAATTTCGTCTTATATTTTGCAGCGTCATTGATGACCTGTAAAGGAAATCGAAATTAAAATAACAAATAGTAAAATACGTTTCTGAGCTGCGTGCAGGCATGGTGACTGATTTTCAAGGGAAGACGAGACGACATCCCCAACATAGTCAGTTGAGTTTCGCGCGTTCGCAAGGACTGTGCGCAGCTGCGAAACGCAGCAAAGTTTCACACATAAAAAAATTCAATGGACTTTTCCAAAAAGAACACAAACACAATCACTAAAAACATTCAGCGATTGTTTTTCGAAACAAATGATTGTGTTGCCAACTGTGAGTCACATTTTGATGGCCGTCTCTGAGCAGCTTGTGCAGCACGTGGAGGAACTTCCACGAGAGATACCGGTTGCCTTCCAAATTGATTCGATGCGCGGCCGCCCAGAAAGTGCCGGAGCCACGCTCTTGGTGACTGCCGAGGATAATGGCTGTGAAAAATGTGCACGCTTTTTGATAGCCGAAGAACGTTTTGATTGACTGTAAGAAATCACACAACATACATTTTTTGTTTGCGCACATATTTTCATGAGACCTCTGCTTCATCGCTGAGCACGGTTTAAAAAACAGTCTTGACATGTGTTCTTTTGATTTACACATTGAACTTACTTCGCAAGTGTTTTTCTTTCACGGGCGTTTCCAATGCACTGATTGCTTTGCCAACGGCTGTGTTCTGGTAATTTGAAATTGGTTGATAAGCAAAAGCAAAACAAACTGACAAATTGAAAGATCCTTCTTCCATGTCACGTGCGCGACAGGGTTGTTCCGGTGGCAGCTTTGAAACAATTAAGGATAAAAACGTCAAAAAGGTAAACGTCGGCTGGTCTCTGGTCCAGGGTATTCACAACTGAAAAACCCACCACCGCTACAGCAGCAATAGGACAACTTTTTCTTTGATTTTCGAGGCTCGAGCCCAAGTTTTACCTGTAGTTTGAAGAATTCTTCTCGATCGACGATTTCGCCTGGGATCATGGGCGACCGTCGCGTCGTAAACCGTCGCTGCAAACTTGTCATGTTAGAAGATTCAAATATTTTCTTCGCTTCGCCAATTGCCGTGAGACGTTCGTCCTCGGCAGCAGTAGCAGGACCTTCCTTGCAATGGGTCGTTTCGTTGTAGATTCCTCAATCCTTCTAATCCTAAAACCTGGGACTCGAAAGCCTAAAACCTAAAACCCGGACCTTGCCCGTAATGCATCATTATTAAAACAGGTGCATGTGCAGTGGCGGTGGCCCCTGCCCTTTAACACAGGAAAGAAAAAAATGCAAAAACTAAATTGATCATTTTCACCTTATCAAAAAGGCTTGGCTTAGGATTAGGATTAGGTTTAGGATTAGGAACCTCCAACGACTCATTGCAAGCAACCTCTGATCAGAAATCAAAAAAATCACTTTTAAGTATGTATAAAGCTTCATTACTAAAGCGCACGCGCACGGCATTGGCATGCTCATGCTCATGATCCACTAACGCGCGTGCACACGCTCCGGCCCCAATAAGAACTTGTTCAAAACGCAATTGTTCTGACATCTTCCTTCTCCAAAAGGCTTGGCTTAGGTTAGGGTTAGGTCAGGATTATGTTTAGCTTTGAATTAGGCTTTAGGATTAGGTTTTGGTTTAGGCTAGTTTAAACAACGTCTGCCAACATCAGTGGTTTGTTTTAGTACGACAGGCCAACCAAATTTTGGTTAAACTTTTTTTTCAAAAAAATCGGGGTTTTTAATTTTTTATTAATTAAAAAGATTGGTCATAAAAATTGCACTTTTCATCTAAAAATGCGTTTAAAAGTAAGACACTTTCTACAGAAACAGAAAGTGACATTTATGCTTTTAAGCCAAGCCTTTTTGATAAGGTGAACGAACGTGAAAATAAGCGTGAAGCTTCAGGTAGGTTCCTAATCCTAAACCTAATCCTAATCCTAATCCTTAGCCAAGCCTTTTTGATAAGGTGAAAATGATCAACTAAGTTTTTGCATTTTTTTTCTCTCCTGTGTTATATGGCAGGCCCTGCCCGGCAGGGGCCACCACCTAGGGTTAGGGGAAAAAAAATCCGGATTTTTTTTTAAATTAAAAAAAAAATTTTTTTTTTAAATTTTTTTTTACAAGTTAGGTTTGTTCGAAGCGTCTCGTCGAGCTGAGTTCATCTAGACTATTTTCAGAACGATCCGGAAAACTATAAGAGCGAAAATCGTGTTTTATTGAAATTATGTCCATTTCATAGAGGGAAAGTTGCATTTTCAACAGTAAAACAGGACAATTTTCGACGTGTACTTGAATATTGAACCGTTCTTAGTTGTTCCTCTTTAGAAAATTACCAAAATTTGACTGTGTTCAAAAATTCCTGTTTGCTGTAGCTAAGTCGGCAACCCCTGTCGACCCGGTCGCCCCCCCCAAGACACTTACTTTCAGGTTCAACCAGCTGTGCTATCTGCCACATGGCGAGAGCCCACTCTTCAAATCATCGTATCGAAAACACGTACCATGATTTCGCGATCACGTTGCGGGCAACTGACAGACGCAAGTTTAACACGTTAGTTTAGCTCAGCACGCAAGTTTTAACATGTGGCCATGTTATCGGGTATCTGAAAAACGGTCGTGTGATGTGGTATTAACCAACATCCCCGCTCCAATTGTTTAACAATATATCGCACAACTCCATTGTAGACCTATAACATACGCCAATCAACAAAATATCATGTTCATCTCATGGCCTACCGACTGAAAAAACATGTTCTAAGTTGCAAGAAAACGATTTCTGAAACGATATTTCAATTCAGTTAAGTCATTTCAACGCTAAAAATTGACTCTAGAAGTCATCCAAATCGAAAAACATGGAGTACGTCGGTCAAAATGACCAAATAATGACATGTACCTAAGCACACAAAGAAGTTGGGAAGAAAATTTGGTTTGAACTTTCAAAAAATTATGCCATAAATTTTTCAAATTTTTTTTTAAGTTTGAAAAAAAAAATCCAAATTTTTTTTTTAAAAAAAAACGAAAAAAAAATAAAAAAAAATTTTTTTTTTTCAAAGCCCCTAACCCTACCACCACCGCCACTGCACATGCACATCACGAAAAAAAAACCGATTGAAAAAAGAATTAAAAAATCGAACCCTAGTTCAAAGTGTAACCGCCTGATCAATGTGAGTTTCCTAATGAAATATAGTAGTGGGTGGCGGTGGAAGTCACTGGAAACGAATTATTGGGCTGGGCCGGTAATGGATGGGCCGGAAATGAGTGGGCCGGAAATGCGTGGGACGATAATGAACTGGGCCGGTAATGGGTGGGCCGGAAATGAGTGGGCCGGAAATGAGTAGGCCGGAAATGTTGGGCCGGAAATGTGTGGGCTGGAAATAACGGGACGCAAGTGAACGCACGCCGTGTCGGGTTGCAGGGCGGTTTCGCCTGTCGCGTGACCCCCCCCCCCGACGTTGTGCTCTTGGGTGCTCTGAGGGGTGGGGGAATACATGGGAATACCCCCCACCCCACCCCACCCACACCCACCCCCACGTCGTCGGTGGTGTTCGTGTTCCTTTCCCACCTTGTGTCCCAACATGCATCGTGTTCGTTCGTGTGTTCCTATCATCCTGCCTTTTGCCCCAACCAGTACCGCGTTCGTGTTCCTTTTCTACCCTACGCCGCTCTCAGCACAGTTACAGTGGCGAGCAAAAGTTTGGAAACCCCTGTGCGCCCGTAGTTTGTGGTGGTTTATGCGTGCTAGCGTGCTTTTATAGTGCGTCTGTCCTCAACACATGCTAGCTTTGTTTTTTATGAACACAGCAAAACACATGACATACTGTACAGTGCCTTTTCATTTATTTTTGCTTTTGACGTTGCAATAGCCTGACAATTTGCTCACTGCTAAAACTGTGTGTGCTTTACTTTGCGTACCAATTGCTTCTGAAATGAATTGAAAGTGATTGAACTGCAGCCCGGTGGCTGTTTTTGACAAACTGCTTACTGGAGTGACTCCAGTGGCGTCGAATTCTCGCCATAGTGTATTAGTGACGGAAGAAGTGAACAAGCATGAGCCAAACACGCTGATGTTTCGCCTGTCATTCAAAGTACCGCGTGCGTACTATGGTGTGTATAAAAAATAGCACGGCGTGTGTTATTATCATTTTTGTGTGTGGTAGTTCCTCCAAAAACAAAAAATATTTGCGTGTGTGGATAGCAATGACGCAAAACTTACCCATCCAACACGCGCGATATGTAGCGGGCCGGGCGCACAGGGGTTTCCAAACTTTTGCTCGCCACACAGGCATTATATTACCTTACTAATGTTCTAATCCAAGCGTAACCAAAACAACGAACGCTGTCGAAAAATCACATGGATTTTGCTTTCTCAGTTGTCAGGAAGAAACAGAATTGCATTTCTTTTTACACGTTTTGCAAAAACAATGAAAACAGTGCTGTGTGCCGTTTCTCACGCTGTGCACTCGCACGGGTTTTCTCATGCATCCATCAACAGGTGCATTAGTCCAATCATGTAAATATGTACATACAATACTCAAATCGTTTACAAACTCAGCGACTGTAAATAAATTTGAAAGCCCTTTGTCGAACATATTTTTCAAACAAATCTATAAAGTTTTCAAAGCGCTTTATATGTTGAAAAATATTTTTTTTATGTTTGTTTGATTACGTGAGCGCGTACGGGGAGTTTTGAAAAACATTCACTGATAACGATCTCCGATGAATTCAAATTTTTTGGCTTTCTAATTCGGATCTTTTCTATCATCTTTGCTGCGTGCTGCACTGTACAGTCCACGTGAATGTTTACATGCTTTAGAAGTCCACTGTTTGAAGTGCATTCAAGTTTAAAAGAACGCATTTTCGCAAGTGGCAAAGAATAAAAATGGTGTTGCCATTATTGCGCAAAAAAGACAGACAGACGAGACCGTGAAATGACTGAAAATTAGTCTGCCGCCGTTTATTTGCCAATAATAAATGTTTTATGATTACTTGCGATTCAAATCCTCTTTTCGCCGTCATTTGTCAAAAAAAACTGCAGCGAAACTGCACCTGTGCAAAACTGTGAAAGGTGAGCAATATTGAAAAACACCATCGTTTTTCAGCTAGCAAAACAACACTTACGATCATCCAAATCAACGGTGACATTGCTGTAATTCTGTTGGTCTGTTCGGTAAAGTAGCCGGCAAGAGGAACTTCCAGAATAATTTCGTTCTAACATATTTGAGAACAATGGCGTTATCATCGGCGCTTCGACTTGTGATGTTGTGGTCCTCACTTGCTGCGCTGGGTGCAAGCACCAGTCGTCAATTGGTGCTCGTTCAAAGTGTAATGTCAATGTGTTCTCTTTTTGTTCTTGACATACAGTATGGGTGTAATGTGTACAGTCTCCAAGCACTATTCAACTTAGCTCATTGGGTTGTTGATCAAATGATGCATGCATTGTGCGCACTCATTGCTGTTTTGAGGCGGAGTCTCCAATATACGCATATCACACGTGTTCACCAACCAATATGAGCTATGAGTTGGATATGGCTGAGAGTTAGACTGGATGACTTCGTTTTCGGATTGCGCATGAATTTGTCAGGGCGTTATTTTTTCATGAAGTTCAAATTCAGGTGTGGAATTTTGGCGACCACAGCGCACTCAGAGCCATTCCGGACACCGCACAATTGAAATGGCCAAGCGGATTAGCGATGCTTAGCCAAGTATGATGCACCTTTAGTCATACATGACTTTTTGTTGGTTTTTTTCACCACAATTCCAGTTTACTATGCGTTCCAATGAACTGACTTTTTGCTGGATTGCACAGGATGGAGTCGCCGGCGGTGTTCAGCTTGGCCAAATCTTGCAGAGTCGCTATGTTTATGATCTTGGGTTGCTCGATTTGTCCAACGCAGACGAGGTTTGCAATTTTAAACGAAGCGCCAACACTACATACTAAGAATAGCTTCCAGCGTTTTTCTGATCCGAAAAAAACGGCAAGAAGCTACAGTACAAAGTGGCGATAATGCATGACCGCTGGCATTTGTTGCAGATTCATATCGAAAGCAGCAGGCGTAATTTGTCGCAAACAATGGCGCAGACGGTGGCGGCCGGTTTGTGGTCGTTGAACGGCGCGCGTTGGCCGCGTGCGTGGCGGCCTCTGCCAATCGCCGTTGCCGCTGAACCCATGGCAAGCATTGACAAAACAAAAAACCTTACCAAAATGTCGCTAAAAAGCTGACTGCACGTTTTTTTGCCTGTGAATGCATCTTTTTACTGCTTGCCTTATTAGAAACTGGACGCCGACGTGTCCTGTGACTTCGCTGAGTCACGATTGAACGGCAGAGTGTTCACGGCGCGTTGGTTTCGCGACGCCAACAATTTGGTGAACGAGAAAGTTTCTTAATTTATCAGTGTTTGGTGTTTACATTGCCGTTTAAAAAAAACATTGAGCTCAAAAAAAGCAATGCAGACATTGCGCGTTCAGGAATTCCTTCGTGGTCTGTTTGTGAACGCTCGAATGAACGTTACAGCCGTCGAATCGGTTCGGCCGTTGTACTATTTGTGGGACGCATTGAATTCGATGGTCTGTTGTGTCTCCACAATGTTTATCTTTTGCTGAACGCTTTGCACAAATGCAACATTTTCTCATAAGAGAATTACAAACTCATCAGAAAGACGAATTCGGGAGACTGCCGAGCTGGATTGATGCGGACTCGTTTCAAACAATGAAAAGTTTGCTCGACGCAGCGTTCGCGATCGGCTTCAACGATCCAACCGTTGGTCGCTTGCGCGCGGGTACAGTGTGTTTGTTGATACCTGTCACGTTTTCGCAGCACACAGAGCATGAGAAACCTTGAATTACACGGTATACGGTTAGAAAAGCGAATATATCAATCGGGTTTGGTTGAAATGGAACAGCCCATTTTGCTTGCAAACTCAGATTCCGTGTTCTTTTAAGTGTGCTCTGTCTATTTTGCAAAACCAATGACAAGTTAAATAAACAATGTGCAAACTTGTTTTTAAAAACATTTCAGATTCATACGTGTTCAGATAGGAGTTCTGTGAGTTTTGAAATGTTGATCACAAATCTTCCACAAAAAAACTGAGCAGGCACTCTGATGGGCGACATCCTACGCAACATGGTGCTCATGCGTGACTGCAACTCGTTCCAGGACATCGCAACGTGCTGGCGAAAACATCCGGCCAAGTTCATCGGTTACTCCACGGTATTTATTGTTTTGGGTTTTTTTGATAGGAGCACTCCTTTTTTATCTTTCGTATCAATGAAACGATTGCAGCGCACCACAGTGTCATTGGACATTTGCGGTCAATGAACACAATATAGGAGCATTTATGAAGCAGCATTAACTACTGCTTCATGAATGCTCCTTGTGTTCGTCAAAAAAACTCGAACACAGGACGACATAACGCTGCACGCGCTCGTCTCATCCTTGGGACTCGGTCAGGCGTCGATCCCGGGACCAGCCAGTGCGTTGGTGTTCGAGCTATGGCGCCGCGACGATGGACAGTTTGAAGTGGCAGTGAGTTTTTTTCAGTATTTTTAAACGTGTCAAACCATCCTGCCTGATTTGTTATACTTCAAAAAAGGAAGTTGAATCAAATAGTCGAAAAAAGTTCGTTTTAGTGGCTTTCAAAGTAGCAAGTAGCAACTTAAAAGTAGCAAGATTTTCTCACAGCTGAATGTGACGCACTGCGCGGTGGGTGACTGATCATGCGGGAGCACTCAACAAATTTTGATTTGTGTTTGGCGTTGAGTTTTTCTTACCCAAGCAATGGGTGCTTTTACATTGTACCTGCAAAACGTTGCGTGAAACAACTGAACAGCTGCAACACTACGATGGATCGAGTATCAATGCCGTATGTGGTCGCCCGCGTTGTGTGACGCTCATTTGCGTCGATGTTCAATGCAAGAACGAAATACAAGAGAAATTCCATTATTTAGCTTGAATTTTTTCTGTCGTCAAATACCGATTTGTAACACACACACAGGTACTGTATAAAACGGGTGCACGACAGAAGTTGCGCGAAATGGTGGTCGGTGGTTGCTTCGATCTCGTCTGTCCGTTGGAGCGATTCGGCCGCCGGCTCGAGACGTTTCTGCCGACCGAGTGGAACATCGAGTGTGGAGGTGTGAAACCAATAGGTCGGTGAGAACACTTGGCTCTTACATCTCTGCTCGTTAAAACTCTGCTGTGGTTGGCCACTCTAAACCACACGAACATCATCTTTCCTACTGTTATCATCTCCTTTACTTCTGCGGACTCAATACACGGCAAAGATAGAAAAGCAGTTATATGCTTTTCGCCGGAATTAAAAAATTACGGACGTGACTTGAGTCTCTGAGAAACGGCTGTGTCATTTGGATCATTTTGAATTGCCGCAGAACCAAAAAAAACAGACAGAATGTTAAATTCAATAGAATTCAAGAGGAACCGCAAACGAGACTTCATTTTTCGCATTTCACACTCTAAAAACGAATTTCGGCACAAAATGGGCTGACCAGCGATGTAGAACAACGCCAATCAGGAGACTGGCTGTCCGTCGGTAAAGCACGATGTCTTCAAAAAAATTGTAGTAAGCAAACTTGTTCTTTGTTCGGTTTCATTCAGACAGTTCATTCGAGCCGCTGAGCAAGTACTGCGTTGAAGAGTCGGACGCGTCAAAGGAGTGCCTCAGTTGGGCGCAGTTCAACTATTGCGCACTCGACGAGGGCGTCCGCTATCTCTGGTGCAGGCGAACGTGCCTGTGCGATCCTCAGTTCGCACGGTCACTGCGTCGGTCAACTTGAGCACCGCATCGTCCCGCACATATTGTAGCAGCCACAACAATGCAAAACTTCCGTACAAACTTACAGACGAACTCAAAATTATACCTAGGCCATCAGCTGATTGGTTGGTTTTGAAGTGCTGCACGCATTCTGTGCAGGCATTGCTGTGGAGGTGGAGTCTACCCTGCGCAGAATGCTTCCATCACGTGCGATCGCTAACCCAACGTACATGGCCATAATTCAGAGTTCGACTGTACGCACATATACAATGTACACTTCCGTGCGTTTGTTCATCATCAACTGACACCATTTCGCCTTTCCGTTCTGCCTCATTATTTATCAATTGAATACGGTTGTATCATTGTATTAAAATTTATCATGTATCATAAATTGTATCAATGTGAAAGAAGCTGTGATTTTGTTTTTTTTTGTGATAACTTTGTGCTTGTGGTTTTTGAAAACAGATTCTGTTACAACATGGTGCTGTACTTTTGCAAGTTGCCATGCACACGCACCCGTACAGCCATGAGAGTTCTTTTTTTCGTGCTGGGGAAAAAATCACTCGCCGCGGCGACACAGTCGCTCACTTTTTTTTACCACCGGGGATTTTTCCGCGGATTGCTGGAAATTTCGATGGGTCTAACGCCTAACAACATAAAGCAAAATGCAAAGATTAAAAAACAATCGATAAAAAATTTAAAAAAGTGATCTAAAGCATAAAAATTAAGAAAACATTAGCTTGCAAGCATGGAATTCAATCGCCGCACAATTACACTCAAAAGCAACTTATGCATTTATCAATCATGGAGGTGCCCGTGCGTGTCTGCTAACTAATTATCGCCAACTGGGAGTCTAAATCTGATTAAACACATCGACGTTAATTTGTTGCAATGCGACATGTCCCGTTTTTTTAAATTCAAACCTCTAGAAACTTGTTTTGCCTTGGTACATTTTTAATTTTCAGATACTCCTATCTGGACGTCAGCGAAAAACACACACCGATTGTTGTTTCATGAGATGGCAGCAAAAAACTGCGAAAACTTACATTGAGAACATTGAGAAGTTTGAGAATAGTTCAGACGACAAAAAACTTGCTGCATGTTGAATTGAGAAAATTGAGAAAATTGAGAATAGTTCAGACGACACTTATCGCGTTACTTGCAACAAATCCCCGTCGCTATATAGAGGTGTGCCCACCAAAGATTATAAGCCAGATCGACCAGTCATGATTAAAAACGTCGGGAAGTGGGAACTTTCAAGGCCACGACAGTAAGTAAATTTGTTTCATTATGTAGCTCCAAGTGGGCTATTTGAATAATTCACAACGGGACAAGACGTTTTTGCGTGTCAAGAATCAATTTATACCGAGTGAGTAATCATAAACAAAGTTGGAACTAAATGATTGAAAGCAACGCTTGGTGGTTTGGTGGTGCTCTTTGTGCCTCGTTAGCATTGCGTTTAAAAGTTCAGTTCTTCAAACTTAATATATTTTCTTGACTTTATACATAATCAACAATTACCACAAGTTTCGAAATTACTCACTTCTGCTGATGCCTGGTGTCTTATTGGATCTAAGTGTGCGTTTGAGCGTCTGACGCCTTCAGTACTGATTTGCAAGAATTTGATCTTATCCTTGACGACCCTCGGCTTTTCTAAAAAACTCTTATGGCGCTCTGATGTGCCGCTTATGTTGTTCATTACTTCAAAATTGACATTAATTAGTTGGGGTTAGGACTAAGCAAAAACCGATTATCCATAATTTGGATTTTTGTCCTACATGCCACGTACAGGCACTGCCTCTGAGATCCGCAATAAAGTGAACCATACGTCTACAACTACAGTTGTTAGATGACATTGTTGGCTCACATTTATTTTTGTTAACTAGTTGATAAACAAACGCCTGGTCTGAAGATATTGCAGTCGTTGTTAACGCAGTGAAGCAAAGCTTGCCGCAAAGCTAACACACGCATTTTGTGCTGTCCTTAGACAAACACCTCCACACAAAAAAGCAACCGAGCGTTTTGAATTTTGACGCGGGATCTTACAACTTTGGTATGTGTGTATTATCTTTTCTTTAAGACCCGCGACTCAATGCAGTTGTGGACGTGAAAGGAAACTAGTTTCAATCTTTCTGTGGTAATTCAGAATAGCCTAAGTGACCCGGCCTTGTTTAGGGGACTCGGATCCCTTTGCCAATTTTGAATTCCCGCGTCATGCATGAGACTGCTTACCCATCTATGCGCTCAGTGAGATGCGGGACCAAAATAAAAGATATTATTTTCTTTTCTTTAAGACCTGCGACTCAATGCGGTTGTGGACGTGAAAGGAAACTAGTTTCAAATTCTATGAGGCAATTCAAAATCGCCTGAGTGACTCGGCCCTATTTAGGGGACTCGAATCGCTTTGCAAATTTTGAATTCCCGCGTCCTGCATGATTCTATGCGCGCATTGAGACGCTGGACCAAAATGAAAGATATTACATGAATACGTTTTCAAAATCTTTCAAGTGTTAAATTGAAAAATTTAATTACGACAAGCTTCCAAACGCCGTGATCTTTTATACATACTAAATTTACAATTTGTATACATATGAAATACAAAAAACTGGCCAACCCCAACCAGTTCAAATTGCGGTTGTCAACAATAAAGTTCATTCCATCTTGCAGGTTCATCTCGGATTTCGATGCAGTCACCATGCAAGCATCAATTTTAAAGTTAGGTTTGTTCCTTTTTTACCCGATCGCCAATATTCTAACGAACGCCGATGACGGAATTAATAATCGATTGACAAACAGCGATGTTCATCGCGTACACCCTCAAACTTCTGCAATGGGCGATCCACATGCAAACGAAAAAGGTTCATTGAAAGTGTCACAAATTTTACTATGCTGCAAAAGCGATCACCTACATAGTCTGAAAGAACTTTTATCATTCAACAATTGTTTGATGTTCACAATTTATACAGATGTGCTCGACAAACTTGTTAAACTGATACACATGCTGGATGCAAATGACGATACTGTTGAGCAAAAGTAAGCTTCTTGTTTTTGATCGGATTTTTTTTTTCAAACTAGCCGGCTAAATTGTTTTCCACATCGTTGCAGTGCTCAAAAGGATCAGTCTGAGACGGAACGCAAAACGCCCAGCGAACTGAAACCAATACGATTCGGAAAAAAAGCCGGCATTAAACCAATGCGCTTTGGTAAAAAAGCTGACATAAAACCGATGCGTTTCGGTAAAAAGGCCGGCATAAAACCAATGCGTTTTGGTAAAAAAGGCGGCATAAAACCAATGCGCTTTGGCAAAAGAACCGACATTAAACCGATGCGTTTTGGTAAAAGAGGCAGCATTAAACCGATGCGTTTCGGCAAAAAAGCTGACATAAAACCGATGCGTTTTGGTAAAAGATCCGGCATTAAACCGATGCGCTTCGGTAAACGCGACAACGTGCGGCCAATGCGATTTGGCTGAGCCGTGTGATACGTATTTCTGTGGTTTTTTGCGGCGTGCGTTCATTTGCGTCCCGTTATTTCCGGCCCACGCATTTCCGGCCCAACATTTCCGGCCCACTCATTTCCGGCCCATTCATTTCCGGCCCACCCGTTACCGGCCCGTTCATTTGCGTCCCACGCATGTCCGGCCCACTCATTTCCGGCCCACCCATTACCGGCCCAGCCCAATAATTCGCTTCCAGTGACTTCAACTGCCACCCACTGCTATATTTCATAGGAAACTCACACTGATCAGGCGGTTACACTCTGAACTAGGGTTCGATTTTTTAATTCTTTTTTTCAATCGGATTTTTTTTGGGATGCATCATTATTTAGAGATGTGCATGTGCTGTAGCGGTGCCCCTGCCCTATAACACAGGAAGGAAAAAATGCAAAACTAAATTGATCATTTTCACCTTATCAAAAAGGCTTGGCTTAGGATTAGGATTAGGTTTAGGATTAGGAATGATTAGGATTAGGAAACACGACCTGGTTGTGGATAAATGATCCACATGTCCAAATTTGGTTAGAGGGGCAATTTTCATAAAAGTTTTGCTAATTTTAAGGATTAAAATAATTGAATTTGGCTCTGTGTTCAATGCAAAATTCGAACTCAGCGCGTCAGCGCGGTTCGAAAGCTTTTATTTTTGTCGACCCATGTCGTGTTGTTATTAAAATTGAAAGTGCAAAATCAATCGGAACAAAGCAATAAATAAAAAACACACCAACAGATTCATCGACGAAATTCAAACTAAACATTTTTTCCAATGTCATAAACAAATCGAAATGAAAACTAAAACCGAAATAAATTTTTTTAATATTTTTGTTAAAAGCATGTCGGTGAGCAGGGAGTACAGTTTAGAGTGCGGTTTCAGTTCATTTTCGTGGTCCGTGGCGAAATACAGCGAAGGAAGAACTGATTATTGGGCTGGGCCGGTAATGGGCGGGCCGGAAATGAGTGGTAACCACAAATAACCAACCAACGAAACACGTGAATTTCGCGCGCTCCTTGTACCATGAAAAAAGCGGCCATGTTTAATCGGCCATACCATACCAACAGGTTCAACTGCACTTAGTTTACGAGACCGTCAGACCGACCCACTTTCGGTGGGATTTCATTGTTGAGAACATTGGACAAAAGACGTCCGCGCCCATGAGCAACGAATAGCGGTGTAGTGAAGTGAAGACCGTATCCGGACCTTTCCCGCGCGGTCATTTCTCGCAGGCGGACCTTTCCCTCGAACCATAAATTTTCGTTGCAAGGTTGCAAAATAGTCTTACCAACAACTATTTTAGCGATTTTTTGCAATTTATGGCGTTTTTCATTAAAAATTTTGCAATAACTTATTGCAAGGGTAGAGTTGGGGGTCCCACTAATAAAAAAGGATGTCAAAATTTGAACTTGGACGACGCTTGCGAAACAATTTGCTTAGAAGCAATGTAGTTGTATCTTTTTTGCTACTATGATTGTGCGTGCATGAATAACCAGTTTTGCCAAAAAACGAGCGTGTGTGTCATTAACTTGTGCATGTGCATCTTTTACAACTGAGTTCAGCAATGAGAACAGGTTTATTCGCTATCAGAAAAGAAAAAATTAAGAAACCGAAAACTTGCTTGTCTTGCTTTCTACTCCTGTTAGTTCAGCTGCGTTTGCATCTGCAAGTCAAACCATCCACAAACAGTGCTGAAGCAGAAATGATACAGTAACACCTACCTGTGGGGTGATTTTTGCTGGTAAAAAGCCGACATGGAGAGAAACAGCGGCAAACGCGATTCGAGACGGAAAACAAAGCGTGACACAGAGAAATATTGGGAATGGTTGCGTTCGAACAAGCTGCTACGAACGACGGAACTCGGCGCGTTGCACTACATCAACACCGCTGAGATACGCCCGGAGATTGTGCTCTGGTACGCGGTGTTGGTCTCATTCACGATCGTTGCCATTTATCACGTCAACTACATGCTGTCCGATTATTTCGCCGGTTTGTGTTTTGTTTTTGTTCTGACCGACAAACAAATCGCAAACTTTATGACGCTCGATTGCAGTTTTTCGATTGCTTTTTCATCAAACGTAGCAAAAGCACTAAGATCCGAGCAGTGTGGGCAGAACAACGCCATCAAGTGCGGGCCGCCGGATCGAAGTAGTCTTGTCGTCAAATTCACTACCCCTCGGCATACTCGAACCTACGCCATTGCATCTCATTATGCAGTCATACATACAATGGAGTTATGGAGCTATCATACAATGGAGCTTTCGGACAGACGTAATAAATACAGGGTGGGCCAAAAAAAGGTTCCATTTTCAAACTGCTGTCACTGGCTGGTATTTCAATATTATGAGCTGAAATTTTCAGCGTTGATAAAACATGTGATGCCATTTTTCTGACAAAATTTTTAACCAGTTTGGTCAAGTAGATTCAGTTTTACAGCACAATGTTTAAAAATTCCCAAATTTTCAAAAAAACGGATTTTTAACCAAGAATTTCACAACGAATCATTGCTCATAGACATCCAAATCATCATCAAGGTTTTCGTCCGGCAGCGGCTGGATTCCAAACTGGCTCGCCTCGTCGATTTTGCTGGACTGCGCGTGAACATTGCGACCACAGTGTCTTTGAATGCAGCAGCAATCGATGGTCGACCGGATCCACTCTTTCGGTAAAACACGTTGCCATGCTCAAACAGATTGGTGTGCCACCACAAAAGAACGGACTTCCTGGTTGGCGAATCCTCGTGGCGACCCAAACTGAATTTTATGCGAAACTGGCGAGTCACTGCAAAGAAACTTTCAGATTGCTCCCACCAGATAGCACACCAGACCCGTTGTTCTGCTGTCCACTTAACCATGACGAAGCTGCAGAAAACTGAAACACTGTTTTTATTCAAACCGAAGAAAAACTTTTCAAAAGAAACAAATTAACAGTCAGAGCAACACACGAAACAAAAAGTGAACAGAACAATTCTGTCTGTCGCAGTCGCATGGCTGCTGACTCGAGTCCGTTGTGAAACATCAGAATTTCGCTCGAGCTGCTCAAATGCAATTCAAGTGTGAGACCTTTCCACTCTGAGCGCATGATTTGAACTATCAATACCCCGGGTATCCAAAAAGACCCATTTGTCACCTTCGCAACAGTTTCAAAATTGAATCACGCATCTTGATGCAAATTTTTTCTTGCACTCATTTCAGTCAATTTGTTGATTTTTCGAGCTTTTTAGAAAATCTGCCACAGTGAGCGCTAGGAATTATATATCGGAAAAAAAAATTTGTCAATAAAATGGCATCACATGTTTTATCAGTGCTGAAAATTTCAGCTCATAATATTAAAACACCAGCCAGTGACAGCAGTTTGAAAATGGAACCTTTTTTTGGCCCACCCTGTACAATTGTATGTGCATTGTGTGCGTTTCATATTGCAGACGCCACATACACGTCGCAGAACATCTCCTTCTCAACGATGTCCGATTACTCGGACATACGAAAGTGGGTCGTCTGTTTCGAGGACGTCTTCGGCGGTCTGAGTCCGCGGTCGCTGCCGGTGGATCTGATGCTGATCGCAGCATACTACCGTTGTGGCAACATGTCTGAACACCTGTCAAAACAGCGAACACTATTGAACGAGACCATCAACAACAACGGACAACGTGCAACGCTCTCAGCGGCGCTCAACAATTTCACGCTGCACGACTCAGGCAACGAACAATTGTTCGATGCGTTTAACTTCGAGACGCTACTATTGATGAGCGTCTATCTGAAGCTCGGCTATCTCGCGGAAACCGAGAGTTTCGCAATCGACAATTCCGATCTGGATCTGATGTCGGCGTTTCGAACATTCAGCGATCTGCTGCTTTACGGCAGCGTGCGTTCGCGAAATCAAACCAACCGTAATGGTTCGAGTTCGAGCGAGTTTGCGCCGACACCGCTAGCGCAGTTGATCATACAGGCGACGTTGCACGATCACCTGATCAGTGACGAGATCAAGCAATTTCTAACTGGTGATTGGGCGGATGCATGCGTTCATCAGCGTGTCAACGATACTGAGTACGACTTTGAAAACATGACAACACGCCTGAGCAGTTCAATTCCAAAGATGCAGAACGTTCCCAGCGGCTATAATTGCTCCACGTTCGATGACGAGTGCTATAATGTCCAGCGGATCATCGACTACGAAATAACAGTGATTGGAATCGCTTTGAGACAGGCAAGCGCGACAGTGCTCTTATTGCTTTGATCTCACTGATCAATGCCGATTCATTCTCGATTATTTTGTCGCCGTTCACTATCAATGTTTTCTAAAACGTGGTAATTAAACTGAAGCAGAGCAACACAAATGTACAGTGTATTTGTCTCGCAGCTCGAAGCAAATCTTACCAGCGACACGTTAATGGAGAGACATTTGCGTCGAATTTTCGACACAGCCAACGCCGTTATACAGTTCCACGAGGAGTTCGTACAGCATTTTGAAATGACTGAGCTGCTCGATCTCTATGAATCACTGTGGAACCGCATCATTCAAATCGGCTTGTTTTTTACCTTTGTCATTATTGATTATTTTTTATCGATTTCCGTAAAATGTTGCATGTAAGGCCCTCCTCACTTGTAAATTCCTCACAAAATTAGGGCGGAGTGTGGGGCGAGAAATTAAAAAAAAACATACTTCTTCCTATTTTTTATTATAAGTTCAATAATTTGCCTAAATCAGACAGTTCGTAAGATCGGACTTGTTCATAAGGACGTTGTTGTTTTGCTCCTTTTTGCTGCAGAAACCGTTGGAGATCGTTTTAGGTGGAATGAAGAGCCAAGAAGTCAAAAAGGTGTTGAAAAACGTGTTATAACTCCATTTGAAAATTTCAGGTTGATCCAGAATGAAACGTCATCGACGCGTTTATTATTGTTACAATACAATAGAAAAATTTTTGAAATTTTAATTAAACAGCAGATTATAACATATGAGCATTTAAAAACAAAAAAAACGCGGCATTGACGACGAGACGATCTACAGTGGCGGCCAAAAGTTTGGAAACCCCCATGCGCGCGTGCGTGTGGTGGTACGGGACATGCGTGCTTTTATTGTGCGTCTCTCCGCAACACATGCAAGCTTTGTTTTTTATGAACACAACAATTGCTTGTTCCAAAAATCAAAAATATTTGCTTATGTGCAGTAATAACGCAAAAATGCGCGATATGCAGCGCACGCAGGGGTTTCCAAACTTTTGGCCGCCACTGTAAGTGTCTTACACGCATGTGGGGTCCAATTTGCACGATTTTACCGTACATGAACGCGATTTTGCGATATTTTTAACTTCAATTGTTGACTGGAATTTGTTTGTTTCTTTACCTTTGAACTTTTTTATTCAATTTCAAATTTTAAAATTGCCTTCATTTTAATTTCAGAAATTCAACTGACAACAGCACAACGTAAGGAGAGGCAAGATTGGTCCGTTGTTCCCATGCATATTTCGGACTTGAAGACCGGAAAAGACTGCTTTGAATTTCATCTGCCCGAGGCGTATTTGAAACAGAATACGCAACTTAGTCAGAACGATCCGTTTTTGACCGTATTAGACTGGTATTTCACGTTCAGCAACCTGCCACGCAGCACCGCCCTTACTGACGATCACTCCTCGGAGTTTCGAAACGTCATGCAAACATTTTTCGAACATTTCAAGAATCGCCTCAGATGGGATTTGAAAGTGATACAAATTCCAGCGCAACTTGCCTCGTTTGAAACGTCAAAGGTGCGCGATCGTTTCATTCACTTGAAGTTCCAGATCCAGGGATGTTGCGGCCGGACCACCATTGGCTGGTCGGGCTTTTGGAGTTTTGCGGGTCGGTAGTCAAGTTCGATTTTTTGCGGTTCAGGCCTGCAAATTGCGTAAATGACCCGCGGAGCCGACATCCGCAACATCCCTTAATTCCAGATACTTTTATAAAAACAAATATAGCAATGTATGACCTTTTTTAAACGTGTCCCACTGAAATGACGTCATGTGCCGCCAAACATGCGCTTGCAGCTAACAGCAAACCAGATGTTCTGTTTAACCGATTTCTTCCCGTAAACAAATGGTGAATGTCGAATAAGTCACACCAAACTGAAATTTTAGTGCCTGTACATTGACAAACGGGCGTTTTTAAAGCAAATGACGTCATTTTAGCGCGGACACGTTTGAATAAATCCACAATATTTTTCTTCAAAGGTTAAAATCAGCGAACAGCTAACAATCAACGTCCAACTGAGCACAAAGTTTCGCGCGATTTCAACTGACGGCCATCCGTGCGTGGAAGATGCGCGTGGAGAAGCGGGCGAACACTGCGACACGATCACGTGCATCGCAAAATTTCAGCACCACTGTCGTCCAATTTTTCACAGTCGTGAGTTGCGTATTTTTCTTTGTTTTTTTTTGAAATTATGACGGTACGGGTAGGTAGGTATAATGGGATGGGATGGGATGGGATATGATGGATGGGATGGGATTGGATGGGATGGATGGGATGGGATGCGATGGGATGGGATGTGATGGGCGGGATGGGATTGGATGGGATGGATAAAGTGTAATTTGGGGGTTCGAGGTTGAGGTGGATCGGTACCTGTTCTGGGTGTAGGGCTTCTACACACCACTAAGGCCAAGTTCAATGCTAAAAGACCGAGTTCACTTGTATAAGACTGAGTTCACTGGTATAAGACTAAATTTCAAACTGATTCCCGAACCTCTCTGAATACCTTTTAACTGATTGTCACATGGTGGGCTACATGACTAACTTTCAAACGACTAAACCAAGACTTCTATCGAAACTACCACGAATGCCGAATGCCAAATGCGAGCCGTAAGAGTCAAAGATTCATCGCTTTATATAGGAGCTCAGTTGTTTACGTAGGTGTTGTTGTTGTTTTAGTGTTTTTGTAAAGGAAGAGAATTGTTCATCATAAAAAGCATGCGCATAACTGCGCTTGCTAACGTAGAATGTTAACCACGCTTGTTTCAAGCCAGACAGCAGTATAGACAGCAGCCAGATATACATGCACATGTACTATAAATAAATTCGAGAACAAAAGTTAACAGAGAAAGTTAACAGAGAAAGTTAACAAAGGAAGTTAACATAGAAAGTTAACAAAGGAGGTTAACAGAGGAAGGTAACATAGAAAGTTAACAAAGAAGGTTAACAGAGGAAGGTAACATAGAAAGTTAACAAAGGAAGTTAACATAGAGCGTTTAATAGATAGATGATAATATAAATGTTAATACTGACATGATGTGAGACCGTGTTACCGTAAACATTATAAACAAAATAACAGCAAGTATATTTACACTATAGTATACGCTCATTCTCAATTAGACTTGTCCTCAAGTCTGTAGGATCGAGGGAGTAATCGAAAACACAGAAAACGCAAACGAGCAACTAAGTCTCAATATTTTTTTTTGACGCGAGGCAATGGTCACACAAATTCTTCGTTTCAAAATTTTTCTAAGATCACGTCGAAATCAAATAACTGTCACCCACGCTCATTCTCAATTAAAACTTGACCTCAAGTTTTGCAGATACACGAAGAAAATCAAAAAGAAAGACAACAACAAAGCAACAGGTAACATAACATGATAAAATCATTTCAAACAGGTTGAGAGAACGGACATCTTTTTTTGGCACCCGATTTTTGACATACTTATTTTTTTGCTCACCGCTGACAAAGCAACGGCGGTTTTTCTGGGGTACGGGCAAAATTCAAAAGGTCGCAAATGCGGATTCTTGACAACAGTTCTTTCCAGGTCATGAGTGATGCGCGCTGATAATTCGTTTGCGGAAAGCTTTTTGAACAAAAATTCTGAAACATTTCAACAGGGGGATTCCAAAGCAAACAGTGTGTCGTGCATTTTTGTTGTCGAACCTGTTTTGTGCTTGCGTTATTTGTGCTTAACATTCGTGACTCACGCTTCGATTTGGATTTCTGGGCGGCAACTATCCGTGCAACGCTAGTAAAAACTTGTTTCGGGTTCTCAGGAATTTTCAAACAATTAGTATCAACGCGATTCAGCTTCTTCAAGACAACACCAAAAATTATTAACAGAGCAGCCAACATAAAAATAAAACACAAAGATTTTAATATAGACATTGCATTACGAACAGTTTTTGAGTGCACAAATGGATTGATGGTTTCTAGAATGGATTGATGCAATACGTGCTGTAAAGGTTTAGTGCGCACTAGCATGGGCGGTGTTGACTTTTTCTGTTTCCGGCGCTTTTGGCTGTAGTTAGGAATTAGATTATCAATATTAGCTGAGAATTCATCTTTGCAGTCAGGAGTGCATTGTTCAATTTGTTCAGGGGCATCGTAGAAGATATCACCGTCGTCAGGGTTATTGGTGGTAGTGGAATCTTTGGTTGCAGTAAAATTGGGCGGCTTCATGCTTGCGTGCATGAGTGGTTTGAGCTTGGTTTGAAGCGGACAACTGTCTTTACTGTTAGAATGAATAAAATTTACTTTTGCTTTGCGCATCAAATCATCGCGGAGTTCAGTGAGTAATTTTGATTGGCGTTCGCGTAGCGCGTCGTTTTCATCTTGCATGCTGAGTTGCGAAAGTTCTTGGGTTTCGGCGTTTTCATTTGACACAGAATTAACAATTGCGGGTGGTGGGTTTTTACTTTGAGAGTATTTTTGGAGTTGGTGATTGTTGTCGTGGGCATGTATACTATGTGCGCTAGAAA